>OLKM01001050.1:172891-179386 GCA_900291075.1 Melanogrammus aeglefinus | reverse complement strand
AGAGGAAGAGAGAGAGAGAGAGAGAGAGAGAGAGAGAGAGAGAGAGAGAGAGAGAGAGAGAGAGAGAGAGAGAGGGAGAGAGAGAGAGAGAGAGAGAGAGAGAGAGAGAGAGAGAGAGAGAGCGCGCGCGCCTTCCGGCACAAAAACCTCCTTATTGAGCATAATACGTGCAATCAGCAGAAGAAGAGGCGAGCTCGTATCTGTGGTGAGAGGAGACTTGGAGTTCAGAGGGAGTACACTTGCAAGCAATACTTTTAGTGCCACAGCCCGTATAATAAATAACACTCCATTCCTATGCCTTGGATAGATTATTTTAATGCTTACTCAACAAACTGTACAAAATAAAATAAAACCGAGCCCCGAACAGAAGGAGAGAGAGAGAGAGAGGAACGGAGAGAGGCAGGCAGACATGAATGAACAGAAACAAGTGGCTGCCAATCTAAATCTACTGAAAGACTGTCAGCGTGGCGCAGGTGGAGACCACGATAAACTGGTTAACCAACCAACCAACCATGAGCCCCAGGTTGGACTCTCTCTGGACTCTCACCACACTCACACATTGTATGTCAGATGGTGAGGTCCAGGGGACGACCCGATTCACTTTAAAACGCTGATTCTAAAAATTGTTGCTGTACCTACCCTGTGCCATCGACTAATCAGAGGCCTGTGTGTGTGTAGCTATAGAGCTACGGATCTATAGAGCTACGGATCTATAGACCACGGACCACACAGCGGATCAGGAGACGTCTCTGAGTCATGCCCACCGGTTGAATAAGACGAGCAGAAAGAGGCACTGAGGCCTTTAGGAGGAGGTGGAGACGGAGGTGGAGACGGAGGTGTGGAGAGTTGTTGGAAGAAAGGCCAGGTCGGGGGAGGAAGAAGGGATGACAGGGATGGTAGAGGTTGATGGAAAGGATGGTTGTAGAGAGAGAGAGAGGAGAGAGAGAGAGAGACAGAGACAGAGAGAGAGAGAGAGAGAGAGAGAGAGAGAGAGAGAGAGAGAGAGAGAGAGAGAGAGAGAGAGAGAGAGAGAGAGAGAGAGAGAGACGGACAGACAGCGTTCTTCACGCTACACGTTGCTGAACATGGAGTCTGCTTGATGGAGTGAGGGAGAGAGAAAGAGGAGAGAGACCGAACCAGACAGAGAGAGCTAGAACATTGAGCATCTCCAGCACATCTTTGTGTGTCTTTGTGTGATGCGAGTTCAAAGTGTTTTGCAGCAAACAGGAAGGAAGGCAGCTAGATTTGTTTAAATGCCAGCAGGTGAGTGAGGGCAGCAGGAGGAAGCTCTGAGTCACTCCTCACGCCACTTTGGACCGACCCTGAACGCAAAATGCCGCCAGTCGTCCTCTCTAGACCGAGGCCAGAGCAAACACCTTCTAGTCACACGGCGCTACGATTGTTCCCACCAGGTACGAGCCATACCCTTGAGGATTCTTCTCATTCCCTATCCTCTGCGTCTTTGACTGCCACCCTCGTCGTACAGATGGACGGATGAAGGGAATAATCCAAAACAGCGCCGACTAAAATACACAAACGTTTAAGTTGCCGTCTGTCTTCAAGATGACTCCACGACAAAAATAAACCTGCCGAGGCACGCAAACCCCAACGTCCCCGGTTTAACTTTGTGTTCTGGTGCTTTCCTTTTCTGTCCTCCATCTCACGTGAAAAGCCAAAACATAACGTGTGTGTGTTGGAAGGCCGAGACGGCGCACCCAAAGGATGCGGTTCTCACAGCGATCCGAGGAAGGCGTGAGAGCGTGCTCTGATGTCGTCCCGACGGCCCGACGGAGTCGCACTCAGCTGCACTTTGACGATCCCGAGCGAGAGGCCCAGGGCAGTAATAGCCGAGCCCTGAGAAAGAGCTCTCTGCATGCCCCGAAACCCCCCTATAAACCCCCTCCCTTCGTCACCCAGTACACACCTCCAGCGATCTCCTTCTAACTCTCCTCCTGAGTGTGTGTGTCCATCTGCAGCCCAGACAGGAAACCACGGGAGTGAGGCCGAGCAGAATACGGATTGCTTGACTGGGAACTTAACAAGTGCTTTAAAATCCCAGTTGGGGGTGAGCTAAGGGTGTGTTGTGTGTGTGTGTGTGTGTGTGTGTGTGTGTGTGTGTGTGTGTGTGTGTGTGTGTGTGTGTGTGTGTGTGTGTGTGTGTGTGTGTGTGTGTGTGTGTGTGTGTGTGTGTGTGTGTGTAGGGGGGATGGGGGATCAGATTAAGGTCCGCATGAATGGTGCAGAGCTGTAATTATGGCGCTCATTAGCCCCCATGGGATAGAGGACGAATGTCAAGGAGACGTGTTGTGACAATTTGCTGGGTCATCGTGGAGCAGTGTGTGTGTGTGTGTGTGTGTGTGTGTGTGTGTGTGTGTGTGTGTGTGTGTGTGTGTGTGTGTGTGTGTGTGTGTGTGTGTGTGTGTGTGTGTGTGTGTGTGTGTGTGTGTGTGTGTGTGGTGGGCACTGAAGCGCGTGCGATCCGCCGATTGACCGGGGTCAGTGATCCCGGGTTTGTTCCCGTCTCCCGGCCCTCGTCTCCGTCTCATTCGGTCACCATTTGAGGGCACAGCAGCCGAGACGTTAATGGGTGCCCAGTCACCTTTGGCTTTGTTCTGATACGAGAGAGTACCGGTTACTGCTTGTGTGGGGAAAGAAACGTGGTCTGCGATATTAACGCGGTTTTTCGCGGAGAGAACGTGGGAAAGTAACGCCTTTGGATTTATGTTCTACGGAAGGGAACGCTTTCCACAAAAAAAGACAACAGTTACTTATAGTTTATGTGTGTGTGTGTGTGTGTCAGTAAATGTGTGTGTGTCCATTCAAGTGTGTGTGTGTGTATGCGTGTCTGGTCATTAGTGTGTGCGGGTGTGTGTGTCCATTTATATGTGTATTTGGCCTTTCATACGTGTTTGTGTGTCCATTCATACGTGTGTGAGTTTATTGGTTCATCATATGTGTGTGTGTGTGTGTGTGTGTGTGTGTGTGTGTGTGTGTGTGTGTGTGTGTGTGTGTGTGTGTGTGTGTGTGTGTGTGTGTGTGTGTGTGTGTGTGTGTGTGTGTGTGTATTGGTTTAGATTGGTGTGTGTGTGTACATTTGTGTGTTTTGTGTGTGTTCATATGTTGGAGTGTGTGTTGGCTCACCTCTCAGGTCGGGCCCGGACCGCCCCGCCCCGCAGGTGGTGCTCTGGCGGGGCATGCGCAGCGAGGTGCGGAGGGGGGTGTGTCTCTGCTCGTCCAGGTAGGCCAGGTCCTCCAGGTGGGCGGAGCTAGTGGCTGCGAGCAGTCACATGACCACAGGAGGCAGGTCACATGGGTGGGCAGGTTGCACATGGGTAGGGAGGGGAGGGAGGGGGGGGGAGAGAGGAAGAGAGAGAGAGAGAGAGAGAGAGAGAGAGAGGAGAGAGAGAGAAGAGAGAGAGGAGAGAGAGAGAGAGAGAGAGAGAGAGAGAGAGAGAGAGAGAGAGAGAGAGAGAGAGAGAGAGAGAGAGAGAGAGAAATTAAAACAAGTTCAATGCAAATTTGCCGGAACAAAAAAAGAGGGAGGGAGGAGTTGAAAGAATAACAACCTTTACCATAGATACAGCATGCACACACACGCACACACACACACACACACACACACACACACACACACACACACACACACACACACACACACACACACACACACACACACACACACACACACACACACACACACACACAAACAAGCGCAGCATTCATACACACCACACACACACGGACGGGGGGAGCCAGCGTGGCGTGTGCGCGCGTGTACCCAGGCTGTACCTGGGTGGCGGTCGCCGTAGTTCCGTCGCTGCCTCCTAAACTTGCTAACTCATAGTGGGAGGGGATCGGGGACATCCCCGAGTGCTGCTCCCACAGCCGTTAGTACCCACCCACCCACCCCGCCCGCCCTCCCTCTCCACCCCCCTGCCCCCCCACACCCCCAGCCCCCCCCCCCCAGCGTCTGTCACCCAGCGAGGAGGAGGCAGATGCCAGCCGGCCCCTCTCAGGATTAATTAGCTCGCCAGATGAACGTCTTATTCATCGCTAGACGGCTCTGTCTGATGCGCGGCCCAATGCGTTGTCACTGTCCTCCTCCTCCACACACACACACACACACACACACACACACACACACACACACACACACACACACACACACACACACACACACACACACACACACACACACACACACACACACACACACACACACAGTCACACGAGCGGACAATACACACAGCACAAACAGACCCCCCACAAACACAAGTACCATCGAGAGTAGACACAGGCAGGCAGACACACACACACACACACGCACGCACACACAAACAAAAACACACGTGTGCACCATCCCGAGCAGACACGCACACACACACACACAAACACACACAACCACACACAACCACAACCCCCCTGGTACAAGCCTCGCTCTGTGAGGGGGTTAAGGTTGTTAAAGCTCCCAGAATGCTTAGGGAGATTAGTGGGCGTCGGCCCCGTGCTGGGTTTAGGCCCAGGGAAACAAAAAAGACCCCAGATGACACACAGCAACCCTTAAGAGGAGAAGAGGAGGAAGAAGAAGAGGAGGAAGAAGAAGTTGAAGTTGGGGAGCGGATCTCCTCCAGGAAGGATTAAGAGATTGAGGCATGCGGGGTCAGATGCCAACGGAGGGAGAATGATTGGAGAGGAGGGGACACGGGATAGCGGGTGAGTAGGGGGGAGGGAGGATGGAGTGTGTTGGGGGGGATTCCCCTTGCCCAAGTTAGTGCGCCCCCGGGGGGGGGGGGGGGGTCAGCATAAAGCTGAACAAAAGCAGACAGACAGGAAAGGGCGGGCACTTCTGCTACAGTCTGGAAGGTGGGGGGGGTAGAAGGACAAATCGGTCGCAAATAGACTTCAACCACATATAAATATTATCTATATTACTACAGCGTTGCTATGCACAGTATTCAACAAAAAACAAACTTAAAAAGCCTGGCTGAGGTTCAATTGGTTGCTTCTACCTGGACCTTGTCCCAGTCCAGGTCCCAACCATCACACCGGGCCGGGGCCAGAGGCTGGCAGACACATGCATTGGGCTGAGGAAGAGGTGTGAGGTACTGAGCCTCCTTCTGGGTCACCTCGCTTGCCGGTGGCCAGTCAAAGAAAGTCCGGCCTCACCACACAATTGACTGAGTGTGTGTGTGTGTGTGTGTGTGTGTGTGTGTTCCAGCCAACACACAGAGTTGACTGTGTGTGTGTGTGTGTGTGTGTGTGTGTGTGTGTGTGTGATGTGTGTGTGTCTCGTGTGTGTATACTGTGAGGTTACCATGCCAAGTCTCAGGTTGTGTGTAGTGTGTGTTGTCTGGTGTCTCTGTGTGTAGATGTGGTGTGACTGCTGTGTCTTTGTGTGTGTGTGTGTGTGGTGTGTGTGTTGTGTGTGTGTGTGTGTGATGTGTGTGTGTGTGTGTGTGTGTGTGTGTGTGTGTGTGGGGTGTGGGGTGGGGGGGGGGGGGGGGGGGGGGGGGGGGTGCTGTTGATTGAGTCACTGCAGTCGTAGCACCAACCACGAGCAACCGCAGGGATCCAAAATGGAGGAGGGATGGCAGCTGGGAATTCTAGACACAAAGGCAGGGCTCTGATGGGAAACGGTTGTGTGTGTGTGTGTGCGCGTGTGTGTGCGTGCGTGCCTGCGTGTGTGTGCGTGTGTGTGTGATGGTATGTTGTGTGTGTGTATGTGTGATCCCATTGCATCAGGGTTAAATTGACTAAGTCTGTGGATAAAATGTCCTCTTGCTCTGATGCCCATGTTACAATATTCATATGCCTGGGGTTGCAGTTATATGATTTTTTCGATTTTGATTTTTCTCCTTTACTAAGCCGGCTCGCTTAAGATGGTCATCACAGCAAAGGCTGCGATTCAATACAAACCATCTCAGAGGCTGAAATGAGAGAGGATGGTTTTCATTGTAAGAGGGAAGCATTGTATTCGATAATAGAATACTGACTAGGAACTTAACCGGCGGCCTCATCTGTATTCCTGCAGGATGCCATGAGCTATTCACATACCCGGCAGACGGCAGCAGACCTTTTCAGGACTGTTCTTCTGCGGTGGCTTGTGTTTTTTTCGTGGGAACAGTATCCCATGGTGTTTTTTGCACGGAAACAAGCTCGCTAATACATCCATGCAGCCCTAGATCCAAGTCCCGAATCCGTCTGCCTGATGCAAATGAGTTTTATTTAAAGAAATCCCAACGTGGCATGTCATCCTACTCATGATGACATGCAGCAGACCGGACTGTGGATCACGGTCCCTGGGACCCGCCGCGCTCACGAAGGTTCACACGGAGCAGGAGAGAGGAAATGCCAGGTCATAGACCTGCCTAAGCACACCTCAAGGATAAACAACAAAGACGTCTGACATAGGCCTTAACCGTGCCATTGTAAGCGCTTGGCACTTGTTTGTATGAACAGCTTTACTGTTCCGACAGCGATATATTGTCGTTTCTC
>OLKM01001050.1:132891-167891 GCA_900291075.1 Melanogrammus aeglefinus | reverse complement strand
TGCCAGCTACAGGGTCATACACGTCCACAACGTGTTCGGTTATCTCTTACAACGCATAATGTGCTACGGCTCCTGGCAAGAATCAGGGGCGAGGTAGAGTTGGTATTGTAGTTAGTATAAGTGGCAGAGTGCTAATAACTTTCACAAACATTGTTTGCCTGAGGACGGTTTTAGTGCAGCACTTATATTTGGGTAATGGATAATATTTGGAGTAGTTGGCGATAAGAGGGCCAATGAGATTACACTTCCTTTGACTTGGTTGTGAAACAATTCTGTGTGCGTCTGCCCAAATGACTAGCGTTAGCGATCGTAGCTCCTTCGCTAGCGTTAGCGACCGTAGCTCCTTCGCTAGCGTTGGCGACCGTAGCTCCTTCGCGCTAGGAGGCCTTCGGCTCCGTGGCGGACTCACCGATGATGCCGCTGTCCCTGCTCTCGAGGGTGGAGGTGGGGCTGGCGACGGAGCCGTAGGCACCGGCCTGTCCGGGCATGTTGGGTGGCAGGGTGGAGCAGGGGCTGCCTGCGGGTGGAGACGCGGTGCTGCTGGTCAGAGTGGAGCTTGGACTGATCCTCTGGTTGTGGCCCTGAGGAAAAACACAAGACAGGACATTTATCGATAGTCCACTATTTTGTATTTTTCTTAATTATATTCCGCACCTACTTCATTATTCTTCATTTTATTCCATAGCACATTTTATATATATATATATTGTGGCAACCCGGCCTGGGCTAATTAAGGACATGAAGAGCACCTGAGGAACAGGTGGAGAAGCAGGGCTTAAATAGTCTGCTTCTCCACCCATTGGGGGCTCTCCCAGCCGTGTGCACGGAGAGACCGGAGTCCTCGTGGGTGGCGGGATTCCACCCACGCAGGAGGGGACCGTGGATTCCTCCCAGGTTTTATGTTATTTGTGTTTTGAGAGACTTTATGTTTGGTTTAGATTAAACATGCCTTTTTGGCTTTTGCCCAGCAAAATGGTGTCCTGTTTGAAAGGAGGTGGTTCACTCACCGTGCCGCCACAATATACATAGGATTTAGTCAGATATTGAACCATAACACATTTAATATATATGCGTCATGGTTCAATAACCGACTACATCCTTTTAGTTCGGTGATGTGTCTTATGTTCTTCTTTATTTGACTTGACGTCACCGTCTTTAGGCCCATATTTCTGTGATTTTGCCGTGCCACAGTGCCGGCACAGACTAGGCCGCCCCCAAAAGGGTCCCGAGGCTTACTTGAGCTTCTCTGTTCCAGCAAAGGTTGGTGAGCTCTCAGGGTTTTTGTGAATGAAAAACATCGGAATCCAGTTTGATAGAAAACCTCCCCGAGGTTTCACATCCCGTGCGCGTACGTGCGCGTGCACGTGCGCACAGACCGATACGAGCACATAGAACCCATGTGCGTGAACCTCCGCACACAAACAGCCAGCGATCCGTGCTTCTCGTCGCGCTCACTGAGCCGTCATTCCTTCGTTCCGCAGAAACAGAACCCGCTCCTTGAGCGAGCGCCCGGTCGGTGCCCGTTCTGCCGAGCATGACGGAGCCACGAACCGAGCAGTGGGGGTCCGCGCGGGCCAGGTCAGCCGGAATCTCACGCGCCGAGAATCATCTCCAAGACAACAAAAACACAGGACAGCGAGCGGATCAAAATATTCGACACCTGAACAAATCAAACGCCGAACCCGGGGGCAGGAACAAACCAACGACGGTGGGGAGATGCATGGGCTCGCTGTGATGCATTGTGGGGGTGGGGGGGGGATGTTGATGTTGTGGTGATGGGGGCAGTGCTTCCCCGTGGCGACCCTGCTCTGTGTCTGACGACAGGAAACCGTGGGGGCCAAAAATCACTCTGATGTGGAATATTTGCTGCCGCTGTGTACTCACACAGCTGTCCGACTGACCCGCACGCACACTCAGTCACACACGCGCTAAGATGACACATCACATTAACCTTCACCCTAACTTAACCTCAACAAACAGTAACACTACTGCAGTCAAACCCACAAACACACACACACACTCTCTCTCTCTCTCTCTGAAATGGCGCAGTACATTAACCTTCACCCTAACTTAACCTCAACGAACGGTAACACTAGTACACCTGAAAGACAACCTCCACACACTTAACACACTGACATAAATACTTTGTGTCACACGTGCTTAAGTGGCAAATGACATACCCAAACACACACCCTAATCCTAAACTTACATGAGGCTAAAACATGAGCCAACAGCGCAATCGCACTCAAGCATACACTCTCTAAACACAAAGTACCACTTGCATAAACGCACCCGGAGGCCTACACTGCTGTTCCTCGAAGGCATCGGCACTTATAAAACGCACTCATACAACATAAGCAAAAGTCTATACACAAACGCAAACCCTAATGTCATGCAGGGAGGCAGGTGAACCACCCACTAGAGAGTGGAATACACATTGACATATATAGTATTTGTTATACTTTTCTAATGTATATCATATCACGTTGTTCATGTTTATTTGTATATTGCCTGTTTGTAACTTTACCGTAGTGCTGCTGCCTATCTTGGTTCAGCACGTTCTTGGAGAATTGATTTAGCGTGTCCCTTCCTGGTTAAAGCAAGGATTCTAAAAACATAACCGATGGAGGCACGAACCCAGAGCTAGCCTTAAGAAGCGGTACTTAGCACGCACCGGCAGGAACCAGAGCGGGGGTGTGAGGCAGGAGACGAGCTCTCGGAGGCACGTAGGCGAGGACGGGCAGCGAGGGGAAGGGCGTGCTTCACCACGCCATCGTAGAGCCCGGAAAACACACCGTTCTACTGTGGCTGAAGGTGCAGCCGGTACGCTTACAGAGCCGTTATACACGTACACCTGTGTTATTAAAAGGTGAGCTTTAGGAGATATTGTATATTTACACCTGTAATATTAAAAGGTGCTGTAGGTGAGATTTAAGAGCTGTTATATATGAATACAGCTGTATTATTAAAGGGGCTGTAGGTACAATTTGAGAGTGATTCTATAGGTGTACCTGTGTTATTAAAGGTGCTCTAGGTAAGGTTGAACAGCCATTCTTTGAGTGTCATACTTTAGAAATGCAGTAGCCGCCTGTCGTCAGTGAGTGAAATGCGCTGTGAGAATATCGGCTGAGAGTGGATGTCGGGTAACCATGGCGACCCGGTGTCTATCTGGGCCCCTGGTGGATTGTTTGAGTCGTAGACTGTGACAGCAAAGCGCAAGTAAACACAATATCCATTATGTGTGTGTTTGTGTGTGTGTGTGTGTGTGTGTGTGTGTGTGTGTGTGTGTGTTACTACTAGAAATAGAGCAAAAGTTGTGAGGTACTGCTATTCCAAAACGACCTCAGCATGGGAATAACCCCATCTAGACAAACACCACACACAGCGCAGAACACATGCAGAAACACACACACACACACACACACACACACACACACACACACAGACAGACAGACAGACAGACAGACAGACAGACAGACAGACAGACAGACAGACAGACAGACAGACAGACAGACAGACAGACAGACAGACAGACAGACAGACAGACAGACAGACAGACAGACAGACAGACAGACAGACACACAGACACACAGACACAGACAAAGTAGCTCATTCTGCAGGGCTAATGAACCCTGCCTGGCATGTCTCTGACCTTAAACACGCAAAGGAATCGAATTGAACTCAGAGTCGGGTCTCTCCAGCCAGTGAGTTAGCCGGAGACAGAGAGGGACAGAGAGAGAGAGAGAGAGACACACAGACAGAGAGAGAGGAGGAGAGCAAGAGAGGGAGAGAGAGAGAGAGAGACAAGAGGCAATTAGAAGCACTTTGAGTGCTAAGGTCACCCTGTTCCGCCCGCCTGTGCAGTCTCTCAGCTCAAACACCCACCTGTGGCAGGAACGTGGCAGCCGTGTGAGGGGCAGTGCTTACGTATTTAAAACCAGAGGTCAAGCCGGCCATTGGCCGACGGGACCAGCTGTAAGTGATTGCTATTGGTGGATTTGCCACGGTGGCGGTCAATCAGGCGCTCTCCAGCCCTGCAGGTATTATATTCCGTCATTTGTGATGGGAAATTAAAGAGAGCTCAAGGACTAACGTTGTCCGCAGACAACCTGGCACACAATCCCACGCTGCAAGACTGATTCCACTTTATTATGTGAAGTGGAAAATTTTAAACGTTTAAAATGAGGAATCCGAATATAAGTGGGCAGCAAACGATTGGCAAAGCAATGAAAAGCAGGACTCTTTGTCCTAGAAACCCAGAATGTTAAAGAGTAATTAAAAATATGACTAGCAGTCAGTGAACCCTGTCCAGCTATTATGTGCAAATCTCTTTACCAAATTCACCGGCCCCTGGGAAATGTAATGCTACGGTTCTTTAAGGGGATGTGAATGTCTGTGTGTGGGTCCATGCACGAGCGAGTATCTGTGTGTGTGTGTGTGTGTGTGTGTGTGTGTGTGTGTGTGTGTGTGTGTGTGTGTGTGTGTGTGTGTGTGTGTGTGTGTGTGTGTGTGTGTGTGTGTGTGTGTGTGTGTGTGTGTGTGTGCGTGTGTCTCGCATCGCGCCCTCATACGCACACACAGAGACACAGATGTCTGTCTTGATTAGAAGAAAAGCAAAATTGGGAAACAAAAGGAAAGGTAAAGGCTACATATATGTAAAAAGTAATAACGGAATGAGCCAAAGCACCTCCGGACTCCGGCCTCAGTCCCTATCGCTATGACAACACTTGACCACCAGGATCACGCTCAGACCGCCACGCCGAATCACCTTAGCCACGCCGGCGATGCAGCGAAAGCGCCTTGGCTTTCAAACGCCGTTTCAACAGGCGTAGCAGTTTCCTCCCTCCCACACCCCAATCGCCACCATCATCCTCTCGTATCACTCCAAACACCCCCCCCTCCCTCCCCGGAGAAACAACACAAAACCAGCCCAACACCAGAACCAGCGCCACAGTTCTGGTGTTGGGCTGGTTTTGGTGTTAGGCTGGTTTTGTGGTTCTGCTGGTGGAATGGTTTCGAGCACAGCAGCAGGCCCGGCAAAGGCGAGAGGAGAATAGTTCAGGGGAACCGTTTGCCCCGATGAAACCAGCGGTAAAACACCCTGAGATCAGAAGTGGAGTGGCATTTGATCCCTGATGGTGAAGTGTAGACTCCAGAGGCGCTGAAGGGCACCTGAACGAGGTATCTTTTGTTCTGGGTGGTCTCTACCGCAGACGCCAAGGGACTGCCGCCGAGTAAACAAAAGACGCATGAGCGTAAATGTCAGAAGCTAAAAGGCTTTAGCGGGGAGACTCTTGTTTCAGGAAGGTTTATGCAACAAAGCTGCCTTTTAAAAACGAATACAAGAACAACAAAATGTCTCCCGTCATGCAAGCGAAAAAATCAATGATCTCTCCACCTCTACGACCCAGGGTACCAGCGTGAACCACGTCATAGCATCTCCTCCACTCGTCTGAAGGACACATTATCGTCTCATCGCTTGGGTGTGGTTCGATGCGCGGGCGGCCAGTAGCCTGTCGTCCTCAGGCTCTTCATGCTGTCTGGTACCAGTGCGGGCCCTCGCTGCCTTTGTCTCCCAGTAGGAAGCCCAGGCGCGTCATCAATGTGTTGGCTGCCTCATCCACCGAAGGAGGGGGCCCCAGTTCTGGACCTGACTCCCCTGCAGAGAGAGAGAGGGAGAGGGGGAGAGGGAGGGGGAGAGAGCGAGAGAGGGAGAGGGAGACAGAGAGTGTGGGAGACAGAGAGTGTGAGAGAGCGAGAGAGGGAGACAGAGAGAGAGAGAGAGAGAGAGAGAGAGAGAGAGAGAGAGAGAGAGAGAGAGAGAGAGAGAGAGAGAGAGAGAGAGAGAGAGAGAGAGGAAGAGAGAGAGAGAGGGAGCGAGAGAGGGGGAGAGGGAGGGAGAGAGGGAGAGAGACAGACAGAGACAGAGAGCGAGAGAGCGGAAGACCAGGGAGAGAAACAGAGAGAGAGACACAGAGAGACAGAGAACAGGGGAGGGGAGGGGGTATAGAGATTGTCAGGTAAAACAACAAAAGAGAAAAACACAGGAACAAAATCTAAACGAGTCCGACAAGTCCTCCGCAGACAGAGTTCCCCTCCGAGAGGCGATGCCCAAAACACAAAAAAAAAACCATGAAAACAACAACAAGGAACACATCCAGCTGAAAACCGTCTTACTTCCCTCCCCACAAGAAGAACAACATCTCAGGCGCTAAAGTAATAAAAAAAGCCTACCAAGGCGGTTTGTACTAGATCCCGGAGCCCGGTCGCGAACAGAGGAGAGTGGAGGAGTAGACGACCTGAAGCTTCCCGCAGCTCTGAGCGGTGCATTATACGCTCACACATACACCAACACCAAACACACACTCAAGCTCACATCGTCCACAAGACTGAACCCTCTGGATGTACTGCCTTTCATTCGCCATTTGCACACAGCGTTGTGCAGACACAACGTAAGTTGATACACCCTCTACCAGTGTGCCTGAGTGTGTGTGTGTGACACTGCATTAGAGAGAGAGAGAGAGAGAGAGAGAGAGAGAGAGAGAGAGAGAGAGAGAGAGAGAGAGAGAGAGAGAATGGGTGTGTCTCTGTCCTATCCTTGAAAATAAACAGCACTGGTTGGGCCAGCAGAATGATCTTAAACAAACACACACACACACACACAACACACACACACACACAACACACACACACACACAACACACAGCCCACACACACACACACACACACACACACAACACACCACACACACACACACACACACACACACACACACTTTGCATTAGACCTAAACAAAGAGTGACTGGATGATCTCATCCTCACACACCAGACACCTGACTTGTCGCCCAAAACAAACCCCCTCCCCTCCACCAGATAACGGACTTTCCCCTCCATGGCACCGTGACGCTATGCCCTCACCCTCCTTGAACCCCCATCGCCCTCACCCCACCTCTCCCATCCCCTCTGGTTCCCAAAAGCACAAGCACAAGCTTCCTGCAAGCTCATTTTCACACGCTCATAAACGCCTACCTGGATTGCAATGACGTCATCATCAGAGGGGAGTTACAACGACGTGGGTTTCACAAGACAAAAAAGAGCCTCCGCAGTTGCTTTTGACTCCTGTTGGCTGTGTGCTGGGGAACAGGTCAGACCGGATGAGCGGGGTGCTAACTCGCAACACTACTTACTGGAGAGTACCGGGTTAGTGCCCGAGGCCACTCCCCCCGCACGTGCCCGCGAGTGGCCTTTAGAAGACATTCTGTGGTCGTGCGTTACGGAGGGATGGAGAGTACACACTCAGTATCACACCCCCCCCAGCCCGACACACACCCCACACACCCACCCCCCAAAACCCACCCCCTACCAACCAACTACTGCCACTTGGCAACTCCACGACGTGTGAAGTGACTTAGGGCTCATCCCGGGCCTTGAGACGTTGGGACTGATGGACAGCCCAATTGACATGATCTCTCGAAGCCGCTGAGTGAGGGATGAGGAGAAGGCCTTGACAACCACAGATGTACAGCGACTACGGCCTGGCCGACGCAGGCAGTAACGTGTGCTAAGCGTGGTGCTGCTGTGTGGTGTGTGAGTCGCGAGGACTCAGAGACAGTGTGGTTTTGTGAAAGACAAGATAAGGCAGGAGCGAGCGAGAGAGTATTAACGGAAGTTTGAAGGTGAGTGTTGGAGATAGCAAAGCCAACCCTAGATTTAATTAAGGTGAGATCGCGTTTCTTTGACATTACGGATCCAGGACAGGCTTATTGAACTGAGTAGCTCTCTGTTCCATAAGCTCACCTGCATAATCTTCAGAGATGACGGGGAGGAGTGGAGGTAGAACATGCCAAATCCACACAGAAGAATAGTGTTTGATTGGGATCAAGGGGAACCACCAAGCCACTGGGCCGAGGTAGCATTGCTAGCATGTCTGTTATGACATGTGGGTAATGCTATAGGAGGGGAAGGGGGGGGGGGCTCAGATGTCAGTGTTGGACCAATCTCGAGGCTGGCGTATGCAAGTTGACAGACTGGTTGTAGTAAGCACAGAATGCATTAGTGCAAGATTAGTCACCAGCTACTGGACGGCTGAACGCTGGCCGTGTCCGGGACCCAGACAGCGGCTGCTTCATCCAGCCTGAGCTCCTGTCTCTACTCACCAGACCAAACAGACATTTGTCTTTCTGTGTGTCTGACCAATCTCTCCCCCTCTCTATCTTTCCCTCCCTCCCTCCCTCCCTCCCTCCCTCCTTCTCACCCACTCCCCCTCCCTCTCTCATTCCCTCCCCTCGTCCTCCCACCTCCCTCTCTGTCTCCCTCCCAACCCCCCCTATAACCACTGTCCCCCTTAAGCCTGCACTTCTCGGCAGTTCTCGCTCACACACTTGTTAAAAAAAAAGGTGTTTGCTCGAATGTGTGCACATCATAAAAACTTCACAACACAGACTCGTTTTCAGTCATTGCACTTAACCACATAATAGTTCTCCCAACCAAAACTCCCTTTGAGCACACATATAACATTTCCCTGTGTTTTTCTACGTTGCCTTTATAAGAGCGACCGACTCAATGAAAATCTAATTTTTAACGAGCTCTTGGCAAAGTGAAGCAGCCCTCTCAGCTGTGATTATGACAACGTGCGTGGGGAACTGACCCCCCCCCCCCCAGATCACACCGCACAACACAAACGCAACGCCGAATTACCCTACGTAACACCGCTCCGCACACGCAGGAGAAAAAATAAAATCAGTTTTGCCAGGCCCTCCCCCCCCCTCCCGGCCCCACACCATCATCCCACCACCCACCCCCCCCCCCCCTCCCCCTCTTCCTGAGCTTGCGGTAAGGCGAAGGAGACAGATGGTTACCATGGCAACTATCTCGCCGTGCGGCTAGGATTGCGTTTTACGTGTGTCGAGCGCATCTGCTTCTTCTCCCCCCCCTCGGCCGACCGGCACTGGCGGTGAGGGAGAGAGAGGTGGCCGCGCATCACGCATCGCTCATCTCTCATGGAGTATCGCGAATGAAGCAGGCATTTTGGGGGGGGGGGGAATCTACAGGTGAAAGGGCCAACCGATACACAGCTGTCCAGGGAGTGGGCCGCTTTCGGTTCGACCCACTGATCTCGGTACGGACGTCACTTCCCGGAAGAGACATCTCCGTTCGATTGCCGTTAGAAGGATAGAAGATCGTCCGAAGCCGTTTTACACCTCTAACAGGATACCGTGAGTAATCCACCGCAAGCGCTGGTACAAATGTGGTCACACGGGTGTTGTTATTTTTGGGCAGGATCCGACTGATCCGAAATCAGCCGACGACGGATCCTCTGCGCCCGGGTGTTCGTAGCAGGGGCCTGGACTGGCCAGGTATCAGGTGGCTTGCCTGCCGCGGTGTGGCCTCATCTGGGGAGCACTTGTTAAGGGATTAACCCATCCATCTCTCCCCCCCCCCCCCCCCCACCCATTGCTGGCCCAACCCCGGAGAACCCCTACACTGAGCCCCCTATTCCAGCTTCGAAAGCTGCTGTACAGCACAGCGTTCCTGCTGGTAATCCCTTCGCCTCCCCCATCAGCGGGCGAGAAGAACTCTGGTCAAAATCCATCACCCTCTCACGGCAGAGCACGTCAACGTTCCGTGACGTTCCCGGGAGCGGAGGTCATTCCGCCATTCCGGCTCCAATCCGAGAACGACCGCGTCATTCGATAAAAGCCCCCAAAGACATTTTTTATCCAACCGGACGCACTCGGCGCTTGCAGCCTGAAGTGGCAGCAGCCGCGCGCCGACGACTGGCGCCAGGGTGGGCGTCGCGGGGGGGGGGCCTTATATGCTTATTATACCGGCGCGGGGCTATTCATAGAGCATCATATTGCAGCAGGGCTATAAATAGACGCATCACCTACTTGGAGCTCCCAGCGGGCCGCGGCCTCTAGCAGCCGAGGCTGGCGGATCGAGGGAACGCCGGGAGCGCGCCACCGGCCTTTTTCCCTCCAATTTACACCGGTTGAAGCGGCAGCGGGCCCTCCCGCACGCGCTATGTCCCGCGGCTAGAGAGAGCCTCCGCACCGAGTCGTCCTTCCTGTTCCTGGCTTGGAAGTCTTCCTCCGGCCCCCCCCAACGTAGCCCTCCGGCCACGCTGACGAGGCAGAGGCAGGGGCAGAGAGCTATCGCTAACACTGGGCTTTTTTTTATTTTTTTTTATATTCCTTCCTCCTTTTCCTTTCTCTCCTCAATTTCTTCCCTCGCTTGCTTTTTATTTTTTTTCCTTCGCTCTTTCGCTTCGTCTCCCAGAGGCAACAGGAAGGCGGGCGGCGAGATGAGAAAGCAGATAGTGGAGAGAGTGGAAGCCGACTACATCCAAGCGCACCCGAGCCCCGTCCTTGGTTGACCCGCGCCGCTCTGAGCTCCAGTGCGTTGCACGGGCAGAGGTTTTTAGACAATAAGGCGAGCAGCGAGGATCCTTATCTCGCGCTCGCATTATTGTGAGAGATGGAGGGAGGGAGGGAGAGGGAGGGAGGGAGGGAGGGAGGGAGAGAGAGAGGGAGAGAGAGAGTCAGAGACAGAGAGAGAGAGAGAGTCAGAGACGAGAGATAAGGGAGAAAAGAGAAACAGAAACAGAGAGCGGGAGGGAGAGTAAGGGAGGACGGGAGGGAGGCAGTGAGGGGTGGCACAAGGCCAGGTGAGGGCCGCGGGAGAAGGGCGCCCCACAGTCCGGCAGATTGTTTGGCGTCGGCGACATTGAGGGGGGGTCAGTAGAGACCGTCGGCAGAGCCTAAGCACACTCTGGGTAAACAGAATAGGACTAGACAGAGGCGGAGGGTAGGAGAGCGAGAGAGCGAGAGTAAGAGAGAGAGCGAGCGGAGAGCTAGTGACAGGGAGGTAACGATGACGGACAGGGTACGGCCCCACCAGAGCTTTAGCTTAATGACCCGAGGATCGCCCAGCGTTTCGGAAGGAGACGACAGCGTAAGTGACAAACACAGACGGAAGCCTTGCGTGCGTCGACACAAACCGCGGTATCTTCCCTCCAATGACTGCCTTCCTCTCTTTCGCCGACCACCCCGCCCCCCCTCCCCTCCGGTTCGGTGCAGAGACACACACACACATTGCTAATGTCGGCAACATCTTACGCAGGAAGAGACACAATCATGGCATTCCAATGTGACAGAATTACATAAGGAGAATTTGCCGACGCGACAAATAGCTCGAGTGCATGAGCTTGCCGGCACTTACCAGGGCGATATGCGTCCAGATCAGGGTTCTTGGCAGTAGTAGAGGTGTGTGTAGGGGAGCCAAGCTCTGACTGAGGAATGCGAGGGCTCTCCACAAACTTTGCTTTCCGCAGCGGGGCTGGGAGCAGAAAGCACACAGAGATGCAGACACGCACACGCACACACACACACACACACACACACACACACACACACACACACACACACACACACACACACACACACACACACACACACACACACACACACACACACACACACACACACACACACACAAAGAACATGAACACACAGAGAAGGAGAGGACAATACAATACACACACACGTACACACACACACACACACACACCCACGAAACAAAAGAGATGGAGACAAGAGAGACAGGGAGGGAGAGAGCGACAGGGACATGAGAGAGAGACAGAAAGGCCTGGTGAGCGTGAAGAACCACACAGATACAATGACAACATGCTAATCTTTTAGAGCCGACGTACAGTAGACGCGTGTAGTGTCCGTGCAGAGCCATAGCCTTGACCAACTGCTTAACCCCCCCCCACCACCACCACCACCCCCCCCACACACCACCCACCACCACCACCACCCACCACCACCACCACCACCACCACCACCACACCCCCTGCTGAACGCATTCCCCAAACAACCTCCTGTTGCTTATAAAACAACCGCAAACGTGACATTGCATACCCGGAGGCGCGGAGCCCGTTCAAAATAGCTTTGAGTCAAGAGCGCGGACAGACGGCTGTGAATTCAAGCGGGAATGTAAACGACACTCGTTTGGAGACAGGTCCTCACGCTCCAGCGAGGCTCTCACTGCGAGCCGTCAGAGCGCATTCATCGCAACGAGAATGTCAAGACTCTGGTTGGGCTCGCGGTCGGGGGGGGGTGTTCTGTTTTTTTTTGTCCTCTCTCTGGCAATTCTCCAGCTCAACGTAGGTTGCTTTTTTTTTCAACAACAAACGACAACAAGGTTATAAACAGTAACCGGAGAAAACACCTGACGGCCGCTACTCACAGCACGTGCTCTCTAGAGTCTTTGCTCTGTACCCTTATGAAAGCTGAAGAAACGCGCGCAGCCGTCTGGTATTACCCGTTATCAGGCGGTGCACCTGTCGGACGAATCACAGGAATGCAGGGCCTATCCACACCTGCCTTTTTTGCGAGAGTCCGAAGTAAGGAAAAAACAGTTGCTTTACCGCTTTACCGTGCCAAAGAATTCCCAATGAAAAAAGGTTCTGTCGAACAAGAAAGAAAAAAATTCCAATAATGCCCGCTCCGATGATAGATGCTGAAACTGTTTAGGCCAGCAGGACACAGCGGGACATCTATTCTCCAGGAATATTCCAGGTGCTAAGGCTGAAAATATTCAAACTATTGGAACAATCCCCTTTTCGAGACGTGTGAGAATCCATTTTAACCGCCATAGCGAATCCATTTTATCCCCGTCTCTTTAAAAAGAAAGAACCCTTGGATGCGCGCTGTTCAAAGTAAATTTCCTCGTTTCCGAGGTTTTTTTTCTGTGGAGCGCTGGGATAAAAGCCGAGGGTAATTGTCTCTTAATTGCGCCGCGCTCCTAGATAGGGGTTACATGCGACACTACCTGCGCTCACACACACTGAACACAGGCCCTCACATACACACTGCACCTGGCACCACACACTGAACACAGTGCCCTGCACACACACACACATGCCAGCCTGAGCCCCGATGGGGAGCACAGAGTCCAGAGTTCTCCGTGGCAATGGGGTTTGTTTGGGGGAGGAAGCGGTGGGGAAGTCGCGACACGACGGCGGTTGAAACATCTGCTGCAGCAGCAACTGCTCTGACATCTGGTAGCCGACGTCAACGGCTTTTTAACTGCTGCCGCTGCTGTGTGTGACCTCCGATTACCATCCAGCAGGGTAGTGGTGTACGGTACAGTCACAGCAACAGCCACAGTCAAACCACAGAGACGTCATACAACAGGGCTGTGCAGTTAATCATATTTTGATTGTGATTTCGATCTTTGGGTCAAACCATCTTCAACTATATGTTTTTTTCTTAATTCATTAAATGTTTTATAGAAGTTTTACAGCTGGAAAAATATTTGTACAATATCTTTGTTTGAACTTTTTGCATTTGAACATTTTGTGTGATTTTTAAAAAGGGAAAAGTTCTCAGTTCCAAAGTTTTTTGAAGAGAAATGCTGAATAAATGCATCATGTTCTCAAACTCAAAAATAATGGTTTGAATAATCCTGCTTTCAATGTGGACCAAAATATTTGTGATTAGGATTTCTTCCCTAATCGAGCAGCCCTACCATACAGAACCGTGTGCCTGCCAAACGCATTGGAGGCGTGATATGACAATGACTATAATGGAGGCTTGGTGTGAGCAGTGACGTGGGTCCAGGCGTGTTTTTTTTTTTCATGGCACGTGTTAATGTGTTGGTACGATCCGGCTGGCCGGCTGGGCTCACTGGCTGCAGCTATAGAGGAGCGCGAGGCGGAAGTGACAGATGCCAAATTGAGAAACTCTACTGACTGAGTCACGGAGCCAGCAGGGGCGAAGAAAGCAAGGAGTTGGAGTGACATGCTACCAACTGCCGCGTTGACGATAAGCCCTTTGATAAGCTAAGGTGTTCTGTCTGAATCCACTGGAAGTCGATTAGGATAAAGGCTTTTAGAAATGAATTAATAGTTAAGACTTATTATCCTCCTTATTTCCTGAACTGGAAATCAAACTGTTGGATTGTGTATCGAATTCAATCTGGAATACATTTCCCGCCGAAAACGAGACATTGATGAAGGACTTCATGGAGAATCTTACTATGATGTAAACACTGTATTTCCCCGTTTCAGTCGAGAACGTGAACAAAACGTGACGAGAGCACAATGCAACGCTTTGTCCTCACCTTTGGTTCCTTTTAGGGCTTCCATGCACAGACTATTTGACTATTTAATTAGCCCACAACGTACGCCTGTACAGCCTACGGCCAGGCACGGCGTAATAAACAAACCTGTCTTAAATATGAAGGAGCAGATCAATGCGGCCCTAATTAAAAACCATACGGTCGACCGCCATCACAAACAACACTTCACATCGATTATTTTACCTGCTATTATTTCATACAATTAAATTCTTTGCAAAGCTCCGAGACACGGTGAAACGGGGACGCGAGCCGTGGGGCATCAGGGAAAGCACTACACGTGTTAAGATACAAAGTGCACACTTTTTTTTTTCCTTTTGACCAAATTCCTCACCCCTGATAACGTTGCACGGAGTCTGGCGGCTATCCTCGGGGGGAACCAGATCCCAGGGACTTGTTGTATCTAGCGGCGGGGATGTAGTGGTGTGCCAGGCTGGGGCCAGCCCCATCAAGAGTGATGGATGGTGAGCATGGAAGACCCACTCCCCTAATGAGCTTATGAATAAATACATGGAGTGCAGAGTTGCCATGTGTGCCGATGCGCACAGCCGTGAAATAGATACTTGTTATGAGCTCAGAAGGTGTGGGGTACGTCGGTCCACGTGTGTGTGTGTGTGTGTGATGTGTGTGTACGCATGCCTGTATGCATTCATCAGTGCGTGTGTGTCTAGGCATGCGAATGCATGTATGCATGCAGCAGGGGTACAAGTGTAATTAGTGCTAGCGTGGGGGGGGGGGGGGTGTGGGTTGGAGGAGGAGATGCAAGGAAGGAAAGGGAGGACAAAAAGGTTGATAGAGGAAGTCAGAATTAAAACAGGATGACGTGCGGTGGGCTGGACCCCGGAGGCTAGCGGGGGACCCGTGGAGAAATGATCACGCACCACAGAAGAAGAAGAAGAAGAGCGAAATAAATAACCGGCCGGCGGGTGCTGCTGATTTAAATTCACCGAACCCTGGATGCTCCGATAATGAAGGAGGAAGAGCTCGGGGTTCCAGACACAGCCAACCTGGGCTTTGAGCGACCGGTGGGATCGCCGCCGCGACCGGAATATGAAGCAGAGCTGCATCAGGTGTGTGTGTGTGTGTGTGTGTGTGTGTGTGTGTGTGTGTGTGTGTGTGTGTGTGTGTGTGTGTGTGTGTGTGTGTGTGTGTGTGTGTGTGTGTGTGTGTGTGTGTGCCGTTAACACCTGATTAATCCAAGGAATAACTGCAGGAGGAGGAGACATTTTGTTCCTAGCAAAAGAACATTCTTCTCCAAATACCGCTTTCTCTGTGACGTGTGAATCCTGGGCAACCACGCAGAGAAAAATAAATAAATAAAACACATCCGAGCCCCTACACACGCACAAGCAAACACGTCCCAGAAACAATGTAGTTATGGGCAGAGAGAGAGAGAGAGAGAGAGAGAGAGAGAGAGAGAGAGAGAGAGAGAGAGAGAGAGAGAGAGAGAGAGAGAGAGAGAGAGAGAGAGAGAGAGAGAGAGAGAGAGAGAGAGAGAGAGAGAACGAGAGAGAGAGAGAGAGAGAAACGAGAAGAGAGAGAGACGAGAGAGAGAGAGAGAGAGACGAGAGAGAGAACGAGAGAGAGAGAACAAGAGAGAGAACGAGAGAGAAAACGAGAGAGAACAAGAGAGAGAGCAAGCACGCGGCCATGATTGCTATGGCAACAGTGGAGCCGAGAAGAGACCGAGGGTCCGTCCACCTTCCACACATGGACGTGGTGGTTGTTGGGGAAGGGGTGGGCCACACTCACCGCACTATGCATCACAACGTGCGCTACACTAAAGCACATTCGCTTCCACCAACGACGGGGAGATTGACAGTCAAGGTTACGAGTCTTCAAGTAGCCAATCACAGGCCGAGCGGTTTGGAGAGTCATCGCAGCACTTCACCCGTGCTTCAGAAAGGCGCCCAGCGTTAGTGATTCATACATCGGGTGTGTGAAGTGTCGATTTCGCCCAACACGCCATGAATATTGTTGAGCGTTGACGGTGTAATGACTTCTAAGGTCGGGGGGGAAAAAAAAAAATCTTTATGTTTATGTCATCGTTTTAAAATAAACTTTAAACTGCTTGGACACGGTCTTATATTGAACATGGCCGTGACTACAAACACTGAATCCTGAGAAAGCTAGCTTGATACACTGGTCGCGTTGTTGGAAGTCATAACAATGCCTGAGTGTACTCCTTCTCTCTTGATACCGATGTCGACGTGCCCGCGCCAAACACACAACCACCATTTTGGAACATTAATTTGTCCCACACTGACCGTGACCTCACGGCGCACGACGGAGTCCTCGAGGATCGTCGTGCCCTTGTACCGCTCCTTCGTCAGACAGAAATGAGGTATTAAGGAACCAGATTAAGCCAGGTTATATTCACCTTGCAGCCTCAAAATAGAGGCTGGTGATGGATGACATGGGCGTATATCCCTCCCTCCTCCACCGTGCATACTTGTGAGTATGTGTGTATGCATGTGCCTCTGTGTGTGCGTGTGCGTGTGTGTGTGTGTGTGTGTGTGTGTGTGTGTGTGCATGTGTACACACGTGTGTGTGTGTGTGTGTGTGTGTGTGCATGTGTACACACATGTATTTGTGTGTGTGTATGTTTGTGTTTGCATGCGTGCGTGCGTCTGTGTGTGTGAACATGTGTGTGTGTGTGTGTGTGTGCATCATGTGTATTTGTGCGCACATGTGCATGTGTGTGCTTGAGCCTGTGCTTGTGGGTGTCATTCATCATTACAACGTGGCAGGATTACCCAGAGCAAGGTAACACACATTAGAATCCTCAGGAGAGCCCGGGAGAATCCTTCATTAGCCCCACAAAGCTGTTGACCAGCCTTCGATAAGCCACACTCCCAGACACGTCCCAACAGCCCAAAGAAATGAATATTTCAGATGCTTCCCTCCTCATGAAGAGTGCATCACTAGGCAGAATTTTTCAGAGGTTGTCTCGAGGCCACGCTTACAATACTGAGCTGCTACTTGGATCTTCAGTCTAGAGAATCATAACACTGACAGAAACCTCCTACTGTCTTTGTTCACGCCGTGTTTTTTTAACACTTGAAACTCAAAGCACAACGCCGCCATTTTGGTAAGACGAAGGACAGATCGCTACTCGTGTTTTACGATTCCCAAGCTTTTCTGCGAGATGTGTGTTCTGCCACACAACTACTGACAATCAACACATTTTCAATCCAGGCGTAGTTCAATCATCCTTTCCTTTGCCTGCGATACCTCCTGTGTAGCCCAAATCTATTTGCTGGCTGATTTTGGATTTCTGATTTATAAACAGTCTAGCACCATAGAGAGCGCTACATAACCAAGGACTACAGTGTGTGAGGGGCGACGGATGAATCACCTAAAAGAAAAACATTCATCATATATCAGAAGGTTGCCGGCTGCGTTCTGCGCCCATGACTACCTGATATGCTGACCTGTGTCCCCGTCTATCCAGTCCTCCTACTGCATCAGATCTGGGACTCCATGATTCAACGCTGAAGGCAAAAGCTTCTCCGACGCGTTCAACGTTAATTGAGTCAGACACTGTAACCTTTTGTTTTCCTAATGGCCTCGCTTATGCAGGTGGGAGGTTCAGGGGGGTACAGTTCAGAGCGCAAAAGCTTTCTCTCGGCCCATCCGTCAAACGACCGCGCCGTGGGTGGGTGGGTGGGTGGGGGTTAGGGGGGCTGAGGGGTGAGGGGGTGCGCTGGCAGGCTTGAGCTAGCGGGCCTACAGGAACCTCATGCCCCACGTGATAGCGCGTTAGCCCCGCGTCGTGAGTCAGTGTGGTAATTGGCGGGGACTCCGCTGGGTCCCGCGGTCCTAAGAATAGCCCCGGGTGCCTTGATCTCTGCTCAGGGCGCGCCCACGAACCACCTCGCTGTGAGACTAACTAACACGTTAAGGACCGGGTCCGGGTTCCAAGACGGACACCTGCCACCAGCCAATGGCAGACAGGTTTGGCAGATTTCTTTGATGTCATGTATTTTTTATATTTTTTTTATTATCAGGATTATATTTTAAATAAATTGCTTGCTGGTAAATGTTGGAACATCCTTTTCTTCGGTTAACATTCTGTCTCTTCGGGTCGAGCTGGCCTCCACCTTGTGGAAAAACCTCTTTGAAAAATAAATGCAAGGAAATGCTTGGACCAATCGGCACTCGGAGAGGTATGATGGGACCAATCAGCGCTCGGGGGGCGGGAGGTTCAGTTTATGACTAACAAGGAGCACCGCAGTCTGCCGAATAATAATAACAGGTGGCGCTGGAGGAAAGTGTAGCAATCCAAACTGGTTTAATCCAAAATAGACTGAAATACGATGTTAAGAGATGAACAGAAATCTGCATGGAGGCTTCTCTCACATAAGAAACTATCTTTGTTGTATTTCCAACAGGATCTGGCAAGTGAAGAGAGACGTCACTCTGAATAGCTGGAGAGGCTTTTGAACAACGCAAGGCCACGGCCATATTTGGAAATCAATTGCTGCCCAGCCAAGGCCAGAAGAAACTCAGTCATGAATCCCAAGGGTGGTCTCACAAGGCCAGGTTTTGGCCGTTTTCGATGGCTGTGGATGAATAAAAAAAAAAACACGACAAGAATCAAAGGAGCTTACCATTACCAGCTTGAGGGCTAAACGGACAAGGTCATTAAGACTAGAGTCGTAGGCTGCCTGAGCCTATTTTTAGCACTCCGTAAGATTCACCACATCAGAAAACATCAGATCCCCAACACAGAATAATACCCCAAGCACCGAATTCCTTGACATTTAATTAAAAGGAACATCTAGTGTTGTTGTTACATAATCCTTTCTCCCACATGAAACATATCAAGTATTATCAGCCCTGGGCCCTTGACAGAACCGTCAAGTCCAGATAACACCCTGAGAAAAAATTATTAAAATATGTGAAATATCTTTACTAACGGTGGAAGAATAATTATTGAATTGAAGCCACCCCAGATGGTGTTTATCATAATTGTTCAATGGCGCGCGCGCACGCACACACACACACACACACACACACACACACACACACACACACACACACACACACACACACACACACACACACACACACACACACACACACACACACACACACACACACACACACACGCGTGAGTTGGAACGGCAGCCTTACGTATTCCATACATCTGTGCAAGCATAGAACACAAGGTAATCCACACCAGTCTTGTTTTGTAAGCAAATCATTACGGGGCTATTAATAGCACACTGCGGGTTTCTCATCCTAGTCCACAGCTTCCTACAGAAATAAATCACTATATCATCAACAGATCTTCATGGTGAAACAAAGCTACAGGGTGTCTCCTTCAAAACCATAGAGGCAGTATCATTCGGGATGGGATGAGCATGTGAGGGGGAGAATCAGACCGGGGTGGGACAAGGGGTCGACGGCGGGCTGAAGGCAGGCAGGGTGTTAGGTCTGTGGGTGGGGGGAGGCGGGCTTCATTAGTCCATGGCTGCAAGTTCATTAGTCCCTATTCCATCTCCTGGGGGAGAAGTTCCAAGGCTGTGTCTCAGTCATTTCCGTTGTTTATTTCCCAGGCGTCATCGGAGGTTGATTTTAAAGCCTGCCTAGATGACGTGGACAGCAGACAGTAGACACAGTGTTGGCAGGGCGGGTGGATGATCACATGGAGTGGCGTAGTGTCTCGATGTGCCTGTAGATTCATCACACCATCTGATAGAAAGCGATTACTCTTGCTAGCATCGGGGGGAAATTGGTGGAACGAAAAACGATGGAGGTGAAATACTTTTTTTACGGTCTGAACAATGTGTGGAAGCGTCTCGTGGGACGCAACACTCTGGAAGCTGTGTTTTTAGTCCAATGGGTACATTTCATGGATTATCTCTAGTTGACAAGCCATTGGTTTCGGCGGATGGGCGTAGAATCTACTGGGAAGGGAAAGTAGCGGTGTGCGTGAGACGTTACGTGAATCAATGTGTCTCAAGTTGCGGCCGTGGGATAAACTTCAGATCTTCTTCCAGGAACGAGGATATGAAGAGACGGCACTGAAACCAACAGGCTACATGGATAATGTGAATATGATTCCAAGACCACAGACTTGCCATACACACAGAGCTTTTGCAATATAAAATGCTATAATGAAATCCTTCCAGTTGGAACAACTTGGCTTTCAATTTTGGGTTGCAAACTAAATGCTCGCCTGAGGCAAAAGGTCTCAGTTTGTCAATAACCACGTTCGCCCTCATAGATTTTGTGATTTACAGCCCTAATTAGGATCTCTAACTTCCTGTTAATACAACTGAAACCATGAACGACATCCCCAAGTAAAAGCTACGTCCTCCTGTGAAACAAAACCGACCCAAAAGACGAATCCTCTCTACAGACCTTTGTCAAAAATGTCCCCCCAACCAAGATTGGCCGACAACCCCCTCCCACCCCTGACCTGGACTATGTGTTCTCTGGTGCACCCTGATAGCGCCGGGACCCCCACAGCACCTATCTAAGCTACACCAGCTAACAGAGCTAGCTAGCCTATCACGCCGTGGAGGGGGGAGGGAGGGAGGGAGGGGGGGGGGGGGGGGGTGTGAGGAGTGTGGCCTCCCAGTAGTGTGTCCTGAATGACAGCTGACAAGGTGGGCCCGTCCAAGCTTCCTCCAGGCGGGCACGCTAACCGCTGTGAACACGGTCGGCGGGCGCCTCATCAAAACACGCTCACCTGAGACCGGCAAAGCGCAGCAGATGTTAGCCAAGTGCTGGTGGTTTTTACAAGCAGATGCTGTTATTGAGACATTCTGTACCGCTCACACATGTGGCCAAATGTACGTGCGCACGCAAGCGCACATGAAACAGATGATATTAAGCAAGTAGCGTGGAATACTGAGGGAGGGATGATCAAGCAGATCACTCACACACATGCGCACGCACACGCGCACACACACACACACACACACACACACACACACACACACACACACACACACACACACACACACACACACACACACACACACACACACACACACACACACACACACACACACACACACACACACACACCACCTCAGAGCAGGCAAGGGCGGGCAGCAGTCTGCAGCAGCCGGAAGAATCAGAAATCGGATCTCTGCAAAAGGCTGCCTAGTGCTGAGACACTACAACAAGAACTGCTGTGTCCGTGTGTGTGTGTGTGTGTGTTTGTTTGTGTGTGTGAGGGAGGGAGGGGGGCCGGACTAATTGCGACAAAGTTTGACTAGTTTACCGAACCATAGAGTTATTTCGGTATTGTGCATTTTTTTCCCACACCACAAATGGGAACATCAACATCACAGGCCGCCCACGGTTTAGTGCTCGGAAACACACACACACACACACACACACACACACACACACACACACACACGCACACGCACACACACACCACGCACACACACTCTTAGAGACAATTGGATGCTCACCCACGCTGACGCATCACCCTTAAAAAAATCCCAGCTAGCAATGAAAGAGGGGTTACATTATCGCTCCCCCCCGGTCCCCCAGCCTACGGCAGTCATTAGGGAGCAGACCCTCCTGACAAATGCATCATTTCACAGCGAGAAATGCCAGCCCCCCCGCACAGTCCCCCCCCCATTTAACAGCCTCCGTCTGGGCCAGCGACACCGGGCGTTCAACACAGCGACGCGACCCACCGGACGAGGCAGGTAAAGGTGACGACCGGGTGGGGAGGGGAGGGGGGGGGGGGGGTGGGGCAGGAGGAGGTGGGCCGACAGCTAACACGCGAAACACACACACAACAAGACATGTCAGGGAGCCCCTCTCACGGGACGACGACTTAAAGCCAAAAGGGGAAGCAGGGGGGGGGTCTCGTCTGCGTCTGCCAGGGTGTGTCGGGGGGGGGGGGGGGGGGGGGGGTCTCACCATCGTTAAACCAGCTCCGGCATTCCGGAGTGGACGAGAACGGCAGCGGCGCTCCGGGATTGGCGTCCAGCGACGTCAGTAGAGCTTCCCTCCGGAACGATGACCAGCTCATCAAAAGAATGGGAAAAAAAAAACCCCAGCGGAAGTACGGAGAAGAAGAAAAATCACACCCACCCACGGAAACACCGACCTGCGCCGGAGCAGGGGGGGGTGGGGGTACGGGGGGGGTACGGGGGGGGGGGCAGGGGGGCTCTACAGCGGATGGATCTCTACCGCTTCTCTGCGTCCTCTCCTCTCCTGCGGTCACTGACTTCTTCTTCTCCCTCTTCTTCTTCTCCCTCTTCTTCTTCTTCTTCTTCTTCTTCTTCTTCCGTTTCCTTCAAGGTAATCTCCCTGAATCCTCCGGTGTGCTGACGGACGTCAGCTCGATGCGGTCGAGAGCGAAGTGATACGGAGCCCGGCTGATAGGGCAGCGACGGCGGCGGAGGAGGCAGTGGGGGGAGAGAGCGAGAGCGAGAGTGAGAGGGAGAGAGAGAGAGAGAGAGAGAGAGAGACGAGCGAGAGAGCAAGACAGCAATAGAGGGAGAGAGAGAGAGAGAGAGCGAGTGAGAGAGAGGGGAGAGAGAGGACGAGCGAGCGAGAGGGAGGTAGCGGAAGGGAGCCGGGGAGAGAGGGAGGGAGAGAGGGAGAGAGGGAGGGAGGGAGGGAGGGAGGCAGCTGTCACAGAGTCGCGGAGGAGCGAGAGACCGAAGGGGGGACCACAGAGGTGACGCCGCTCTGGGGTTTTTTGGCCGGGCGTTCGTCCGAAGACTAACCGGAAACGGCCGGAAGCTGCCGGCAATAGCGAGGAATAAAACCAGGAATAAAAAGGGAAGAGGTGATCGGTGAGGCAGACTGGGACGGAGCTCTCTGCTCAGGATGTGAGCTCCGTGACTGCGTTAGCGCCTAGCGTGTTATGTATAGAAGTGGGAGGCGCGCGTGTTCTCACCCTCTCTCTTTCTCTCTCTCTCTCTCTCTCTCTCTCTCTCTCTCTCTCTCTCTCTCTCTCTCTCTCTCTCTCTTCTTCTCTCTCTCTCTCTTCTCTCTCTCCTCTCTCTCTCTCTCTCTCTCTCTCTCTCTCTCTCTCTCTCTCTACGGGAACAGGAGCCCAGGTCTCCACTAACAGATGAATGGCGCAGTGCTGCTGTTGTCATGGTAACCACAGGGCTGAGAGAGGAGGAGGAGGAGGAGGAAGAGAGGAGGAGGAGGAGGAGGAGGATGCGTTCCGAGGGAGGAGTTTTTTTCTTTTTTTTATAAAAAGGAACATGGGAGTGGGGGGGGGGGGCTTTAAAGGGACACCGTTTTGTCGCTTCCACCGTGGGGACGTGGGGACGATCCATACATACATGTGTATATAATACACACACCACAGCTATCAAAGAGAACACAAACGCTCTCCGTCTCTTCGGCTCGGCCATGCCTCACACAGACCTCGTCCTACCCTTGACAACACGCTCGCATCACTGCCGCCATCGTTGTTTGCTCCAGGAGCCTAATATGGGCAAATAGGAGGTATTTTCATAGCACAGCATTGTGTTTGGTGGTTCATCTTCTTTAGAAAAGGCACTTGTACATCTCCCCATGACAAGGAGACACAAACGAGCCTTGGATATGGAAGGTTTGAGGGGTGAATATAGCACTATTTCGTCATGACATCTGCCCCCTGGTTCTAACCTTGTTTCATCAACACCTTCCTCTTATTGAAATGCGTCACTTATATTCCCAACCAGTCTGTAACGCTTTTAGAACTGTCTTTATCTCTCCTTTCGTCTCCCCTGCTTTCCCATGCGGTCGTATTTCCCCATCTGGGATCGATAAAGTGTTATCTTATCTTAAATAGTGAGCCCCCATCTTGGAAACCTCCTCCGTGTGAGGTATGGCTGGATGTTTATCTTGCACAATCAGCAACTCATCACTTACAAATGGGTTACTGGGAACGAAGACATTAGTAGAAGAATGCAATCCTATGATTCATTCCTCTATTAATAATAGATTCATGGCTCGAGTTACTGAACTTGGAATTGGATATCATTTGGAATAAGGCGATGGAGAACACGCTCGGTCAATGTGGCTTTTCTGTGTTGGATTACTCCCCAACATTAAATGACATGCCAGATGTTTCCCCGAGATAAATGAAAATGGAAGTTCAATGAACGATGCTATTATGGAATCCATAGAGGTGGGACACTAATCCACAGCATAGTTTGTACCATGATGAAAGTGTGGTAATTCGTAGTAATCTCATCAGATCATCCTGAGCTTATGTCGTGTCTGACAGCCAATCATTGAAGCTGCATCATATCTGTAGGCCAAGCAACAACAGGCAAGTTCCAAACTTCTACCACCGTCATCGTCTAGGTAACTACGTATAATGTTTCTGCGTCGCCTCAATCTCCACCGGACATGACAAAAGAAGAACACCATGGTCCTGCCGTCAGAAAGTCCTTTTTCCCGAAATTGAGAATTGAATTCTTGGCGAACGCATCGTACATTTTTGGTCATTGTTGCTGGAGAGGCTTTACAGACACATGGAGATGGGTTTAAGTTAGCATCAGGGTAGCAATGCTTTGTGAAGAACTTGCGTCAAAGTCTTTTTTCAAACTTGACAGAGGGTATCAGGGTTTAATGCACAACGCAGGGAGAACATTGTGCTACTTGCCGAAGATTCATTGTCTCTTGTCCAGCCCACATATATTATATATACGGCCCGCTAGGAAGATAAATTATGCCGAAGTGCATTCAGCGTGTATTCCCACAGGAGTCTGAGACAACAGTCTGAAGTAACTGTAGACTGATTTTCCCCCTACGTAACGATTTGAAATGATGTGCGATTTTGAGTTTGGAACGCAATAGGCCTGGGTGTTCATCACTCAAAAATAAATGATATTATGTTGTTTTAAAACAATACCGCTTTCTCCCTAGTAACCGAAGAGCAATCCTACACTCAATGTATTCTTTAGGCTCTGCTTGAGGCATCATTCCTCGGTATAAATTAGCCATCCTGCACCCTCCCTTCATCTCTCATATTCCACCTGGGACAGGAAAGCTTAGAAATGTCACATTTCCATTCAGTGGAACAAATGACCCGGGGAGTCCGCGGTGAACACGGAGGCCTCAGAGAGGAAATCAGGACGATAATTGAACAACGATTTCTCTCCAGGTGCAAGTTGCTTGTAAGTGGCGGGTGGAGGGAAAATGGAGATTGAGATGTGAAATGTCAGCTTGCATACCAAATATTCACAGAGGGTAGGAGCTGTCCAGACAAAACACAGAGCCCGGGGAAAGAGGCGCAGCTGCAGGGAAAGGTCTGAGGTGTCCCCAAATGTCAGGCTTCATTTCACAAATCTCCCCATGGGCCTCAATATTCCGTCTGATAAAACACTCTGGCCTTTCCCCTCGCATCTTGTGATCAGGCGTGGATGCACATTATGGGATGCTTTTTTTTGTCTCAGTGTAAAGTTTTAATTGGGTTTAATGATCAAAAAGTAACACGGGTGAAATATGTACCGGTCGGTACATATACAAACAAACCCGCTATTTGGAAATACAATGAAGTTATTATGGGATGCAGACCGTGGAGCTCAGCAATTAAGGTGTTTCACCCATTGCTCTCATTGTTGTAAGCAATCATCATTATTGTCAGCACAACAAAGCCGAAGGATTTCATGAACACTTGTTTGAAATGCGTGAGAGTGGGAGAGAGAGAAAAAGTGTGGGGAAAAAAACAATAAAAGGTCATATGGCTGAAAGGGTGCTGATTTTAGGTCAGAATGCCAGCCCTCTGATGTTCCATCTTCAACCGTGAATCTATGGAAAAGGCTCTAATTGCATTGATTTGCTATCGGTAATTAAGGGAAGGCTGTGAAAATCCATAGGGAAAATGTTGAAATAATGATTCTAAATGTTTCAGAGAAGGTCAGCAGATCAATCGACCCCATTACACGGCGAGGAAAACCCCCAAGCAAATAGTTTCTATGTCAAGGAACAATAAGATCTCCCTTAAAACGCATGCATAGAACCATCATCGCGGAGCCACACTCGTAAATCTCGCCTATTAAAACAAACCGTTTAGAAACGGCCCACATTTGGATGTATCCTGCCTCCAGACAGGACACAGCAGGAGAGGATCATAAAAAAAAGCAGCTTTATTTAAACAACTCCAGCAATACTTCCTCTGATATCAACAAGACGTATGGGAAAAACAACCACGACAAAACAGCCCTCGATGAAGACGGCTCGAAACGCAGCGGCGTTCCCTCGCGCTCGAACCGGGCAATTTCACATTTTGACAACCCATTCAAATTCTTGCAAAGTAGATAATTACAGAACCGTTCTATAAACACAACAATGACGTCTTGCATGCAGAGAACCAAGGGGGACGCCCCACGGAGCAATGCAGAGTGGACCTGGCACCAGAACCAGCACCAATCCCAGCCCCCAGTGACCCGGCCTGGCTAAGCCAGCGCCTGGCCTAGCTCGCGCACGCTCCTCCAATCTATTCACAGGTCGGCCCCGGTGGCTTCTGGGAGCCTCCACAGGGGCAGTTGTGGGGGGATTAAATCAGAAATACTCATTGATTTCCCCCCCCCCCAGCCTCCGAAAGGTCAGATCTTTCATAGCCGTTTCACTGCAGCAGGGCCGTGGGGTGGAACATGGCCCCGACCGCCCCTCACTCCGCCGGCTCCCCTCGGGCCTCGAGTGGCAGGACTCAGGTGGGCCACCAGGGGGATCAAAGTGCCGCACAGGGCTCTGCTCGCCGCTGTAATCCTCCACTGCTCTCCTCTGGTGCCATTTTCTCTGCGCGCTCTCTCTCTCTCTCTCTCTCTCCCTCCCTCCCTCCCTCATCTGGTTGCTCGTCACCTTCTCAGTCTGCCTCACCGGATATCTCCGGTATTTGGGCATCCGGCCTGAGATGTCAGTGTATACTCTACGCACAGCACACACACACATGTACACGTAACGACGCACACGCGCACCACTCCCACACAGGGTCTTGGCACTGTCCTGCTGTACGTGGAGGGGCGCCGGGCTGAATTAATTAAAGGGTGAGAGAGGCTGTGGTGCTTGAGACCGCGGCCAATCTGGCTCCAGAGCGCTCTTCAGCAGCGGACACTGCCCTTCTGAGGACGTGAGGGCAAAGCGGAGCCCGCACCGACGACATAAGCGCCTGGGTGAGTTCAGCGAGCGCGCGGATCCCCCCCCCGAGAGGTGGTGACGTCGGTGAACATGTGTGACCAGCAGAGAGGACATATGCAGGGGCCCTGCAGGGCCGCTTCGGATGCCAAGCGGATGTTGCTGTGTGGACGTCTCTCATTTGAAATCAAAACCGAGGTGATGTTACCCTTGGATTCCTTTTTAATGTGTTCGGTTACGTTGATTGGCACCTCCAGACACCGAGTGGTGGTGCGATAAACTTCTATTTTAGGAGTTTATTGAAAACGACATGAGCTGGTGCGACCATGATGCAGGAGACCTCCCTGAGTGTGTGTGTGTGTGTGTGTGTGTGTGTGTGTGTGTGTGTGTGTGTGTGTGTGTGTGTGTGTGTGTGTGTGTGTGTGTGTGTGTGTGTGTGTGTGTGTGTGTGTGTGTGTGTGTGTGTGTGTGTGTGTGTGTGTGTGTGTGCGCGCTCAGTGTGCAACAGGTGTGCAGCCTCAGAGTCCAAACAGTCTGACGAGGGCCAGGTGAGGCTGCTGAGACCGGCCTTCATCCACACACACACACACACCACCACAATGAGCCTCTAAAACTTCAGAGTTATACAATAATACGGAATAAGATCGTATTTTATTGATCCCTGACGGGAAGTTAGAGGAAGCAAGTACAGGAAAGTGGAGCGTAGAATAATGAAAATCTGTAATAAAGTGACAGTAGCATTTTAATGAAAAAGAAAACAAGTATATGAAGAACCACAGGTTAGACGGCTTACTAAACATAAAGCCTTCTGCTCCTAGTCTTTAGTATACCGGCATAAGCCGCCAGCAAGAGGTCCTAGACTTCTCCCTGCTGCATAAAAGATTACATATAATTCAGATAACATTGCGGGTAACACAGATGAACCCGCTGCATCAATATTTATTCAACAAAACAGGGAACCAACAGACGTGGAAACAAACCCAGCGTGGCTGCTTTCATGTGTATTAATTGATCCGGGAGCTGCTGAACAGGTGCAGCTGTTCAGTGAATCATCAGAAGGTCCCCGTTACCAAGGCATCGAGGCCCCGACCTTCCAGAGGCTTCGATGCCTCGACCTGGAGCCGGAATGATTATGGCAGCAAGCAGTTAGTGAATCCATGGCGATTAGAGGTCTTCAATCCAGGGAAGGTTAAACAATGGAAGACTCATGGTTTCTGAAATAATGGAAGACTCAGGGTTTTCTTGAAGACCTTAGAGGTCTTCCGGTTTAGACCTCTAATCCATTGGTTTTAGCAAGAGGCTTTGTTGAGCGGAAAAAGAGCTGAGTTACAGTCGGAGAGTCAAAAACATTACGTCCTAATGTCCTTTCCTAGCCTCTTTTCCTTGACCTTGTTGGAAAACGTCAAGAGGTCAAGGAAAGATGTGAAGGAGGATTCTTATGAAAAGACAACTGCATTGCTAAGAGACTGCCCTTAGGCACAGGGCTACGTCATTACACGACGGCGGATATTATGGATGTGAGTCCGCCTTGATGAAACTATGGTCTACTAAAAGTACATTTTAGATACTTTTCCCTGTGCGTTCTAGCTGTGCTGATTTAGGCAGGCTATATAAACGTGGACAACACAGTGAAGAATCTAACTTTATTCCTACAGTTGTAATTAAATAATAAAAGGAATATGGGAAACTAAATGGTTTTGACATTGATAACTGAAAATAATCAAGCTAATGTTGATCGTTTGTTTTTGTGAATGAAAGAACGGTGCGTCTGAAAGGCTCCTGCCGCAAGGCATTGTGGGACGCCATTTTCTCTGTCCTTTCGTGAAGGACGGTCCATTGTAACCTACACTGAAGGAGATGAGAAAGGAAGCAATGAAGGCCCTTTCCTCAGCTAAAAGAGAATCGAACGGCTCTTATCATGGCTGCCACTTAAATACTTCCGGGTCATTTCAGTCGCATAGGAACCTTCCTCAGCGAAAAAGACTCCACATATTTATATATTATATATATATATAGACTGCCCTGGACATGTACAATAGAGCCTTTCCATAGAGGTTCAAAAGTACGGGGTAACTACGGGACTGTTAAATTCACCCTTCAGGGCACAAGGTCCACGGTCCATGTTTGTCATCTCCACTAGTTTTCAATCTACTACCCTTAGCCTGGTCCATAAAAAGAACAGAACCATAAATAGTACTATGATGAGTGCCACGTGTGTTTGTCCTAGGTGGATACCTCTGTCAAAGGGTCCATCCTTTACCACTATCAATCGTGTGTTAAGTGACTGAGAATAAATAAGTTACATTTATCCAGGATTTATGTGAATAGACCCGATGCACTTTACAAACCCGAGCTGGCAGAAGGACGAGACGTTATCAAATCTCCCGTCATTCCTCAACAGCAGTATTTATCAAGCTCATTTTGAAACAATTGGTGTGATCACACACAGACACACACCCCAGGCATACACACGGTGTAATTAACAGAGATGACCTTGCAAAGATGGCTGCCGACACCCTGAGGGGTGGGGGAAGCCGCGCGGAAGAGAGATAGAAGGAGATGAGAGAGAGAGAGAGAATGAGAGAGAGAGAGAGAGAGGAGAGCGAGATGAGCTAGAGAGAGAAGAGAGAGAGAGAGAGAGAGAGAGAGAGAGAGAGAGAGAGAGAGAGAGAGAGAGAGAGAGAGAGAGAGAGAGAGAGAGAGAGAGAGAGAGAGAGAGAAACATGTTTTTGCTGGAGGAAGAACTCCCCAGTGGTCTGAGAAACATCATTTCCAAGCCTTTAAACTGCCCTTCTATGAAACAAAAAACAAAAACATACAGAAACTCCTCCGGCCTGCTGGAACTCGTCAGAACCACCACACAGAGCGCTGAGAGATGGACACAGCTAGATATGAACACACTATTTGTGTGTGTGTGTGTGTGCGCGCGCGTGTGCGTGTGTGTGTGTGTGTGCGCGCATTCTCCCTTTAAAATCCTGCAGTTCGGAGAGCACAAGGCGACGAAGAAGAGAACCTTTCCCTGTGATGGAAGAACCATGGGCCTGGCGATGCAGAGGAGGACACTCCATCATCATCGCAGCACCCTGTGGGCTGGTGCGCCCTAGTGGCGGGGGATGGTTAAATTAACCGTGAATGAACAGCCAGGCTCAGAGACGCCACCAGGGCTCAGGACGGGGCCTTCAATACCTCCTCGTCTTGAAACACAGCCGTCGATAAAGAAAACTCTGTGATTGATGGATGCAGGCCGCGTCGTTGGTGTGTTTTTTGCTGCAGGCTTCGAAGAGCGAGTCCACAAGATGGTGATTTAGAGCAATATGGAGTAAACAACAACGCCATCGTTGTCAAGATGGGTATTTAGAGCAATATGGAGTCTGCACACCTTAACAGTATGGTTATTTAGAACAATATGGAGTAGGCAACAACATGTGTCCAAGATGGGTATTTAGGACAATATGGAGTGCACAACAATGCCATAGCAGTCTGGTGTTTAACAGATGGGTTTTTAAGAACTATACAGAGTACACAGCACCATTACAGTATGTTTTTTCTTTTTTGTGGCTCACACCCCACAGCCAAAAATTACAAGCTGGGAGGGAGACGGAGAGAGGCAGAGGGAGAGAGCTGAGAGAGAGAATGACAGAGTAAGAGAGTCAAAAAAAGAGAGAGAGAGAGAGAGAGAGAGAGAGAGAGAGAGAGAGAGAGAGAGAGAGAGAGAGAGAGAGAGAGAGAGAGAGAGAGAGAGAGAGAGAGAGAGAGAGAGAGAGAGGGGGGGGAGGTTGAGAGAGAGAGAAAAGGAGGACGAGAGGGAGGAAAAGAGAGAAAGACAGAGAGAGAGAGAGAGGCAGAGAGAGAGAGACAGGGAGAGAGCGAGAGCGACTCCAGAGGCATTGTTTGGCCATATTTTTCCACATTCTCCCGAGTGTCGGACATTACTGTGGCAGGAAATGATTAGTGGCGGTGGGGAAGCAAAGAGCAGCACAACAGAGACGACCACAAACTCGCAGTCCGCTGGCCGTTCCCTGGCAGCGAGGCCTGTCAATTAGGTAAGCCCGTGGTGATTAGCTGAATTGAAAATTGCAGTCCTGGCCTCCCAGGGCTGTCTCCCGGCCTGTCTCCAGGCATTTACCCGGGATGAGTGCTCAGGGCTACGGGTGATAATTGCTTATCAGCGATCAGTGGGATGACAACACAAAAGCATTTCCCCCTCGCCCGACACTCTTTTAAAGGCACTCTTTCAGCATGGGCTTACGGCCCGGCAGGGGGTACAGCAGGGAGTGTGGACGGGCAGACGCTCTCAAGATGGATTCATATTCGACCCAAATCGCTGTGGCGTTTTCCTTCAAGGTTTCAACAGAGCGCTCTGAATCTACTCAAAACATTGTGCCCAGACAAAATTGCACCTTCTCCTCTTACTTTGTTGTTCTCGTCGTACAAAGCATGTGTGACAACAAAGCGTGTGTGTGTGTGTGTGTGTGTGTGTGTGTGTGTGTGTGTGTGTGTGTGTGTGTGTGTGTGTGTGTGTGTGTGTGTGTGTGTTTGTTTGTACATGAGTGTGAATGTGAGTCTATATGTGTGTGTGTGTGTGTGTGTGTGTATGTGTGTATGTGTGTGTATGTGTGTGTATATGTGTGTGTGTGTGTGTATATGAGTGTGTGTATGTGTGTACATGTGTTTATATGCGCGTGTGTATATGTGTTTATATGTGTGTGTCTGTGTGTGTGGGCGTGCGTGGACATGCGTGTGCATGTATGCATGCATGCGTGTGTGCGTGTATGAGTTAGTCTGTGTTTGTCCGTGTGAATGCGTGTGCGTGCGTGCGTGTGTATTCCTAACGTGACCACGTCGAGGCCCCCTCTAGGGGGCGTTGCTGAGCCCTACCTGTGATCTTCTTCACGGGCTGCAGGCGGACGTTGACGGCCTGGTGGGCCAGCAGTGGGGAGGAGGGCAGTGAGCGGGACACGCCCTCCATGATGCGGATGTGCTGCATACCCTCGGTCATGGACAGGGGGGGCACGCCGTAGTCTCCGTCGAAGGCACAGTCACTGTCTATACTGCCACCTGCAGGACGGGAGGGGAATTACACCATGAGAACGCTGGGAAGGGGAGACTTCATTTACATTTACATTTAGCAGACGCTTCAATACAAAACGACTCAGAATAAGTAATTTTGTCGGAAGAAAGAGAAACAACAATATATTGCTGTCGGTGCAGTAAGGATGTAACCTGACTCGCCAGATGAATTTCGTTCCACCTAGCTCCACTCGTCCATCTCGGATCGCTCCCGTTGGACGAGATTTGGGGAACAGATCGAATAGTAGAGCCAATCAGGACCGCTGGGCGGGATTTTTATAGATGTGACGTAGCGGAGAAGCGACTGTTTGGATTCAGACAACAATGGCGGCTAGCATCGAGGAAGCAAGCGTCAACATGGATGCTGCTATTTCATCTGTGTTGTCCAATCTAGCAAATATTCTTTCTTTAAAAAGAACATCAGAGAACGGCTGAGTCACTCTCATCAGCGCCACGGGTTGGTATTGATGTGAGTGGTTGAAGTAGCGCGTCAATAAAGATGACGGACAAGTGGTTTATCCAATCATACGCAAGGATTGTTGATGAGGCCCAGACTTCTAAAACACCTCTCCAATGGATTGATCCCAGATGGATGAGTGGTGCTAGGTGGAACGAAATTCGCTAGGATAAGACGCTACACAATGGTAAATACTATTTTTTTTTAGGAGCCTGGGACGTACAACACGCAATACATCAAAATTGGATAAGAGGGTTGTGGGGATGTTAAAGGGGGGAGGCTATGCAGAGTCTAGATAAACTCTGAACTAGGGGTACAAAGTTTGCAAATACCCCCAAATAGGCAGTGCAGCAATCATGACTAACTTAATGTTAAATATACACGCTAAGGTTAGCTACAATGGCCCAATGTCTAATGCATCCCACACAATGGCCCTTTAAGCAGTGCTTAAAAAGCTATGCTTCAAAATAGCAAAGCCGTACACCAAACCCAGTAGCTAGCCACACTCTAATATAGAATCGCCATCGCTTCACTCCTCGATCAAAACAAACATTATATCATCCTTGGTATGATCAGGACCCTAGAGTTTTTGGTTCATAGTCATATAATTATACGGGACTGCTCATCACGTCGTACATGCCATGGACTCCCATCGTAAACAACACTGGTGATACTCATAATAAGCCATTCATTACTGTAACGCCATCGCCGCGGTGTGCAGGGCTGGTATGGTCGTAAGGGGAAGCAGGCTCGCAACAGGCTCCACGCTGCCCCCCCCCCCCCCTTTTGGTAAACAACAGCTTTATTAAAGCCGCGACTAACCACCAGAAATGTCTCGCTGTATAACACAAAATAGTGCACAGTCATGGCCGACAGTAAGAGTTTTGTTACAGGGAGAGGGAGAAAAAAAAAACAGACTCCGAACAATGGAACAAAGACGAGTGAAGTTCACCCACTCAAACGAAAACGCCAGTCAAAGTGTGTTCTTTTTTACCCTTTGTCTCCCTGCGTCTGAAGTCCCATGCACAGCCAAGAGCTTGCAGACACACACACACACACACACACACACACACACACACACACACACACACACACACACACACACACACACACACACACACACACACACACACACACACACCTCTTTTTACTGGTGAACAACTACCATCCACAGCTCTTTGTGACGACTCCATATCCATTTAATTATTTTTTCACTTAAATCGCTCCCCCAGCGCCCACCGGTCGATTCCCAGCAGATTGTTACTGTTGAATCAACCGGTCAGGCAACGCTTCTCACGTCAGATCCGAGCCATCGCACGGGAGCCTAGAATCCATTAACAGCCACCGGTCTGTGACAAGCACGTGTGAGTAGGTCTGAGACGCGGAGAACAGACGGACGGACAGTCACAGTCAGCACCATTTCAGAGGAGTTTCTCAACTTGGTTCCACTTGGGAATGTCTGAGAGTTCGGGAAACACAAGCAGTGTTCAAGGCAGTGTGTGAATACATGCCTGGAGAATGTGAACACTGAAAAATGGTCTTGGGCAAAACAATAGCAGCACGGCGACACCACAGGTTGCAGGAGCTCATCTATCATGCGTGCGAGTTATTATTTTCTCGAGCGAGTACACAACTCTCTGCATCACTGTCTTGTCTAGTACGTCGCTTTCTTCTCTGGCTGTCACCCGTCCTGGTGCCGATCGCTCTGGTGCCAGCGACCGGCCACAGTGGCCTGATTTAAGGACAGATGGATTGGGTGTAACGCAGCGAGCCGCTTCTTTTCAAAGTGCCATTTTTTGGGGCGGCTACACCGGCCATTCAGGAAGTACGCCTTGTAGCAACGCAGGTTCGATTCCCCCCCCGTGGTCCTTTGCTACTTATCATCCACTCTCTTCTCCAAACAACTTACTGTCACTCTTTCCTGGCGTGTCCACAAAGGCTCCAAAAAATTCCTTTCAAATATAAATATTGGAATAAAACGTGCCATTTCGCTTAGTCACTTAAAACATCCAAAAAGAATAAATAAATAATAAAGCCACTGTTAAATGTCAACAGTTCAGAGTCCTTTTCCCCCCCCGCTGTTGCCATTTGACTGTTTTCATAATGACATTTGCATAGCGAGCAGCTTTCTGATCCTCTCCATGTTAATGTGCACTCAACTCCCCCCCCCCCCCCCCCCGCTCCCCGCTCCCGGCTGCATCCTCGCCACGACCGCCTCAACACGGCGTCCATCCGCACCGGCACCAAGACGTCGCTCGTT
>OLKM01001050.1:67500-131708 GCA_900291075.1 Melanogrammus aeglefinus | reverse complement strand
CAGGCCACATATCCCTGAGCTATTTCTGCCCTTGCCCGTCCCAAAGCTCCTGACCGACACGATAAGATAGGGTTAAATGCGCCGGGGCAAGGGGATCGACGCAAAGACCTTCACCATGATCTCATCCCCCTCACAGCCTTCTACGTCACAATACATCTCCTACTACCTTCTACTTATAAAACTTTACAAAGAGGTACTTCAGACTGAAGTACATAATGTACAATAGATGTATTGAATATAGTTGTGACTAAAATAACACATTGTAATGCATACATGTATTGTATATATAGATATAAAGTTCAGCCCACAAATAGGAACAATATGACATAATACACACGTACATAAACGTTTAGTTATCTGAATGGACTGTGACGATAGGTAAGGTCAACAGAAGTCTGCCCTTATTGAAGCCGTCTTCATTGTTTGTCATTTCCAACTAAACAATAAAAAATAGGATCCAATTAAATGAATGTAATTAAATGAGCCAGCGTCCGGTTGGCATGTGCATGTGTATATGTGTGTGTGCATGTGTATATGTGTGTGTGCATGTGTATATGTGTGTGCGTGCGTGCGTGCGGAGGTCTGTTTCTGTGTCTGTGTACACGTGCGTGCGTGCGTGCAGGGGTCTGTTTCTGTGTGTACGTGTGTGTGTGTAGGTGTGTGTATGTGTGTCTGTTTGTGTGTCTGTAGATCGGTGCAGGTGTGTGTGTGTGTGTGTGTGTGTGTGTGTGTGTGTGTGTGTGTGTGTGTGTGTGTGTGTGTGTGTGTCCTCACCTTGGCCGGCGTGGCTCAGCGGGTGGTCTAGAGGCGAGCGGGGGTCTCCCAGGTCCTCGGCCCCACCATCTGCAGACCAGGAGCAAGAGAAGGACAGAGACAGGGAGTGAGCGCGGTGGCTGCGGCGGCGGCGGCGGCGGTGGCGTCTGCGTTGGCGCCCCGGCAGGGGGGCCGTGAACCCCCCGTGCCGCCGCGGAACGCCCTGCTCCCTGACCGGCGAGGCCGCCGACCCCACCACCCCGAGAACGGTGCTGAAACAGAGCCCCGCGACGACGCCCCTCCGCCCGGGGCCCCCACGGCCCCCCACCGGGGCCAGGCGAGACCCCACCGCCAGGCTCCGCTTCCTCCACCGCCGTCCCACGGAGAGGACGCCGCCGCCGCCGCCGCCGCGACGGGACTCCCCCTGCCCCGTCGGAAACATCCACAGCTCTTCCCCCCCCCCGTCCGTCCGTCACAGCGCACGCTGAGATCCCCTCCGGCCCCCCCCCGAGACCCCCACGCCCCACCCCCCGTGCCTTTGAGCGAGGGCTGGCTGCCGTCGGCTAACTGGTCGCAGTGGCTCGGCGATCAGAGGCTATCTGTGGCGCGCGGGGGGGGCGTCTCACCCCTGTGTTCTACATACGGCTAATGATATGAAGATCAATGAGGCCCAGGGGGGCCGGCCAGCGGACGAGGGGCGGACGGGGCGGGCGGGACGGGGCGGGGTGCTCGCTGGGGTGTCGTCCACACAGCCGCGGCCGTGCTGTGCCTCTCTTCTCTGGCTTGTGAAGGGTGCGGCGCGCTACCAAGGGGTGCTTCCAGCCATGCCTTGATTTATAGCCACCATAAATGTTTCCCGCTACGGCGGGGTCGACTATTAATTTAGCTCCGGGCCTATGGGCTTTTATTTTTCTAAACAATGGTTTCAGATGAAGACGGACGCCGCGCTTGTTGTGCGACACGGCGGGCTCTTTATCGCCGGGGAATGTGTGCTTTGGCAAGCCCTCCCGAGCCGTGTTTTAATCAAATATCCTCCATTGTCAGCACGGACGTACACAAACAGCCATCCAAAGGCTATCTCCCCCCCCCATCTCAAATTCACACACAGCGATGAAGAGTCTGTGTGTGTGTGTGTGTGTGTGTGTGTGTGTGTGTGTGTGTGTGTGTGTGTGTGTGTGTGTGTGTGTGTGTGTGTGTGTGTGTGTGTGTGTGTGTGTTGACACACAGCTGGATAGATTGGCTGGGCTGGTGGAAAGATCAAGCTTGTCAATAGTCCGATAGAATAAGCCACAGGGCAGAGTCGTGGGAGAATTGGGCCACTCAGATTGACACTGATCGCGGAAAAAATACTCGCTGTGGAGGTAAGGGTGCCATTGTTCACAGAGTCAACCGTGGGGTCGATCCGACACAATGAACTCTGCCGTTGGCTTTCAGAAACACCAACCTGGGACTGATCCGGCGAACTATTCGCAACTTACCGTTATTAAAACATGTGCGAATGTTTTGCAGCCAATCTTGAAACCCGAAGGACACTCTCTTTCCGCGACACCAACAACAACGATAACAATAACCACAGCCCAACTGAGATCCTTTCAAAAATAGTCTGTTTTCCTGATTGGCTTAATGGTAGAAAAATCAATAGCGGCCTCGGAGAAAGATGTAGGCTATGTACGTCACTTCCGCCATGAGGAGGGAAAGAAATTATCACACACCGACATACACCCACTTGACAAAATAGATTTGGCACAGCTCAGGCCTCTGTACTCATTATAATGGCTTCACAGATGAAGTACGGAGCAGTGTGTTGATGACTAATTTGCCATTGTAACTTTGCATTCTCTGCCACCCATTGTAATGATGTGAAACATGACAATGAAATCATTTATTTAGCAAATGGATACGGGCAGCCGCTCTTAATGAGAGAAGAAACGAGAAGGAACGCAGGATACGGCTACGAGACACACATCGAGGTCACTGGAACCGCCCTGACGAAACGTGGATTTCAAATGCATCCACCCACAACAAAAACAATGTCTCCGTGATCAGTGCTTTGCTTCGGTTCAGGGCCAAACATGGTTATCTATTGATGACAGCCCAGCCAACAATGACGGGTTAATCTATTCTACTTCTTCTATTAAACCCCCAGAAGTGTTTACTGGTCGTCTCTTCAGTGCATTTAAGCTGCTCTTTGCAAAGGGGCTCTACTCAGGCCAGCTATTGCTTTGTGGTTACCGGTGATCTGTGTGGCAGCCAGGGCATCTGCAGTTCATTGTGCCTCAAGACAGATCAATGGCCTATTAAGCAGCGAACATGCAATGGGAGGACCCCATCGCTGACAGAAGACAAAGACATGTTTTCATCCCAACCGCGGAGACCGATTGAAGCCATCAGACGGGCTCTTTTAAACTATCTGTCAAGGGGGCGCGCGGTCAACTGCCACACAGACGAGATGGAAAGGGGGTTGGAAGTGAATAAAACTCGATACTAACTGTCTCTTATTTGTGCTCGCTTCAAAACAGTACAAAGAGACCACTTTGGGAGAATTCTGTTAATCGTGATTGGGGCTAAAGTGTGTGTAAAAGATAAAATGTGTGCACTAATTCTCAAGATAAATACTTGACCGTTTGAGGCGGATAACTCGTGCGGTTGTGTCATTTGGTGCGGTGTAAGCAGTGTTACGAGAGTACGTCACTCGTCCGCAGGGTAACAACATTTGAGTAAGACACCAAAATGTCAAAAGCGACGACGTAGACGGAGACAATGTCTTCAGAACTGATCCACATCATCAACATAAAAGTGCCATCGCAAGTGAAGGAAGAGAACAGAATGTCAAAGTCGCCATTTAACTAAAGTACAGGACGTCAGTGAATGTAATTAGAGACAAATGCCTTGCAGAAGTAGTTTTAGAAGTCACTAGCCCCTTTTGTCGTAGGAGAAAAAGTACAATACTGAAAATAGAAAACTGCCGAGGCCACCTCAATAGAGCCCAGAGAGTGTGTGCACTAATCTAAAGTGTGCTTCACTTATTGTTGTCCAGTGTGTCAATATACATTATGTGCAGCCATCCTTGAAAGGTCTGGGAACAGCACGGCTTTACATGCTAGGTCTTGCTTTGAAAAGCTGGAGGTAAATACCAGTAAATCAGGTGGAAAAAAACTAAATGGGACTTTGCAGGAACTATAACAGTAAAACAGGCTGGCATTCTTCAGAAGACTGGAGCCCACACACACACACACACACACACACACACACACACACACACACACACACACACACACACACACACACACACACACACACACACACACACACACACACAGTCCATTTTCTATGTCATTTAGGATTAGTTTCTGTGTCAGGGTACTCTGATGTATTCGTTCCTAATGGCTCCATGTCTGAATGTGTGTGGTATGCTTGTTTGTGTGTTAAAAAGCTAAAACGACCAAAGGCTTCATCACTACACTTGACATGTAACTCACCGGTTCACAAACCCATGGAGCTCTAAGGTTTAGGGCTACTTTACCATCAAAACAATATTCTTTCGGCCAAGTAAAAAAAGTGGAAAATCCCAACAGAGCTTGGGCGATCCCACACCCAGACGTACAACATATGCTACACCGTAGAGATAAACTGTTCATTTACATCAAGTGGGAACAAAACATGGAGGCAACTTCGCACGCAAGCACATGCTAGCATACAATAAAAACAGCAATGAAACTCAGAAAAACAGGAAAGAAACCTTGTTGTGGTCCCAAAAATCACACGGCTTGAAACAGAAAACACACACAAGACTGCTGAGAGAGATATTTCCAACTGCATACTCTCACAGCCAGGTCTGCTGTACAACGGGAAGCTGTGGGTTTTGACCTTCTGCCAGGAAAAGACAATAGGACACTGCTTTGATGCAACCGAAAGCACAGAGTGTGTGTGTATATATTTATCTGTGCTTCTGTGTGAATATGAGAGAGAGAGAGAGAGAGAGAGAGAGAGATCGAGGGGGGAAGAGAGAGAGAGAGGAGGAGAGAGAGAGAGAGAGAGAGAGAGAGGAGAGAAGAGAGAGAGAGAGAGAGAGAGAGAGAGAGAGAGAGAGAGAGAGAGAGAGAGAGAGAGAGAGAGAGAGAGAGAGAGAGAGAGAGAGAGAGAGAGAGAGAGAGAGAGAGAGATACGTCAACTAGGCCTCCACGTACCTTCCACACTACCACGTCATTCCAGTCTTACAAACGACAATTATTTGGGACGTGCTTTCGATCTACATGTCCTTCTGTGTCCTTGCTGGCCGCGGTCCGATGCGTCACCGACCCAGTGAACAGAAACCGGGCGGCCATTTAAGACCCCATTAGCAGAAACACAACCAAGGCTAAGGAAATGGGAACCAAGTCTTTTTCAACATTGTGTTTGAGTTTGGCTTCGTACTTCCTCACAGACGTTGACAGCTGGGGGTAAAGTGCTGAAGCTGTTTTTTCACACAGGCCTTCAAAGCAGAAAGGGGAGCGCAGGTAGTTACTTTTATTGATAAGCGGGGGGAGAGTGGGGGGGGGGGGGGGGGCGCTTCACAGCATCCGAAGGCCAGAGCTTGAGAGACGACTGACGCAGGTACACACTAAACAAAAGACAAGCCAGAGGAAGGGCAAGTCTTCCCTTTAATCACGGGACCAGCCTCTTTATTTTGAACTGAAATAAACGCGTCAAGTCCAGGCATGTTTATTTGTTCAGCCCATTCTTTAGAGCTACAGGAAAAAAAAAAAGAAGGTATTTACCGGCCCCCATTTTCACTGACAATTTGATGGTACCTACGACACCACAAGCCCCAACATGGGCACAGGAAAACTCCCGGGAAGGCATTTAGCCTGATGGCGATGTGTCTGGGGAAGAGTGTGTTGTTGGTGTTCAGTCACCAGCCACGATAACCTGCCCGCTCTGTCCCTCGTGGGCGCTTCTAAAGGACGCGCACTGCCTCGCACTGTCGCACAACAGCCCTACACACACACACACTAGCACGGCTACAAGGTCAAACCATTGACGTCGCAGGAAGCCCAGTAGACAGACCATTTCAAAATGTTTTGCTAAAGTAGGGGTCGGCATCAGGGGTTACTGCGACTGCAGACTGAAACGTGCCACTTTATTCACCGATTTTCGCATTCAAACCCCTACAGGGTTGCAGTGTGCCGTGGGAGGGGGAGCGGGGGTCACTGGTCGGGCCTGCCAGGCTTCAGTAGTACTAGCGGGAGTGACAGTCCAAAGACAATGCTGCCAGCCCCCCATGCAGTGTTACCTTGAACAAGAAGAAGGAGGCCAGCGGGGACAGTTTGTGACCGGTTCCTAGTGGCGAACGAGTGGGGGGATCCGTGGTTGAGAAAGTCCCCCCCTAAGGGAGTGGGGACTGCATTATGCAGGTGCTGTGCTTGCTGCTGTTGTTACCAGACTTGTCTTGCAGGACGATTGTGAGAAGGGCGAGTGAAGGGGGGTGGGGGGAGGTGTGTGTGTGTGTGTGTGTGTGTGTGTGTGTGTGTGTGTGTGTGTGTGTGTGTGTGTGTGTGTGTGTGTGTGTGTGTGTGTGTGTGTGTAAGGGCAGGAGGGAGAAAAAGACAGAATAAGATATGGAGGACGGAGAGAATATGGGAGAAAGGTGATATAAAAGGGAGAGAGAGCGAGGGGAGTCTGTGTGTGTGTGTGTGTGTGTGTGTGTGTGTGTGTGTGTGTGTGTGTGTGTGTGTGTGTGTGTGTGTGTGTGTGTGTGTGTGTGTGTGTGTGTGTGTGTGTGTGTGTGTGTGTGTGGTGTGGATGTGTGTAAAGATAGATAAGGTGGGAAAAAAGAGAAGTAGATATGGACGACGGGAGCGGAGGGGGGTGGAAAGGCCAGTGGAGAGGGGTGAACGCCTGAGGGGGGAAGGGAGTGAGGGAGGGAGTGAGGGAGGGAGGAGATAGCAGAGCCAGCAGTTTCACCAGCCGATAACTGCAGCTGCATGGCCAACGCCCAACTCCACTCTGGACCCACTGTGATGCGAGGGTGGCCTGCTCTCACCAAGCCATGGCAAAACAAACACAGCGAGCCCAACAGCAGAAACAGACCAGTGTGCGTGTGTACGTGTGCATGTGTGTTTAGAGACTTTTGGAACCTGGCACCGTCTTCATCTATGCCAGCTGTGTAGGCGAGAACAGGGCTTAACGAAGCTTAGCCACCACCAACATACACCTTGTGTATACACAGGCGTAGAGCAGGAGTAACCCAAACACTTGGAGAACCGGGCGTGGGACTCTCAGAGTGAGCCTTCGCGTCCGCTCGGAGGGGTGTGTGCGCAAGCAGGAGACTCGAGGCACGCTCGCACCTGCGTCGCCCCGCTCCTGCCACAGGAGGAATTCATTTATAGAGGCGGTTCTCTGGTCGTTGTCCCGGCAGCACCCAGGGACAAAGTAACAAAGACCTGAGCAAACACAGAAATCTGTTTTGTTGAGAGGGAACGCACTGGAAGACGCAATTTGATATAAAATGAACTTGAATCTGACTTTCGGGCTCACAGGCTTTCGACTCGCTGTGGTCAGGTGTGTCTCAGAGTTGAAGGTACAAAGACACTTACGTCATAAAGTACGGACTGTTTACTCCATGAAATACTAGAATAGAATAGAATATGCTTTTATTGTACAGTGTACAACGAAATTGTAGCAGCAGCCAAGTGCACACAACATAAAATAGTAAGCAAAAATTCAAGGCAGTAGTGCAAAGTTTGCATAAAAAAATAAATAAATCGATGATATGTACGGTGCTTTACAATGATTGCACATTGTCCTCACACGCAGGATGTGAAATGTGGAAGGTCAGAGCTCAAACGTTGCCATTTAGAGCTCACGGTGGAAGACGGCAAAGCAAACAATCTGAAGAGATGCTTACTGGATCTGCAGCTCATCTGTCATGCCTGCATATTGAGTTTTCGGGGTGCCCATGGCAAACGCTTAATCAATGCCCCCCCTCCTCCTACTGTGTGCAGGGCATCAGCCTGGACAATACCATAAGGAAGACAGAAGACCGGGCGACCCGGCCGGCTTCACAGAGGCCAGCTCATTCTTTCTACTCCATGAAGAAACTGATGATCGCCTGGAGTCGAATACCAAACGTAAACAAAGGGCACGTTGTGTGTGTGTGTGTGTGCCGCCATTTCTGCACTTCCCCGTCGCAGCTTGCATTCATGGTCCCATTCATACCACCAATTTAATCCACCAATTATCAAATTAACTACTCATTAGGGAAGACGAATAGAGGTGGCAAGGGACAAAACATTACCCGTTAAATATTAATGTTGGGTATTCTTAGCATAACGTTATAATCGTTGCGAGTAGGCCTTGATTTTAAATGCAAGGACTCAGCAACAAGAGGATATCTATATCTCTGTGTTGCTATATGAAAAGAAGATATGTATATTAAATAGACACACACACAAACACATACACGCGCGCGCACACAGTATATATAGATGTACAAATCGACACATGCATGTTTTAAACATTAACAATTACATTTCTGGATAATCCTTTGGGTTCAGTTGCGGTAAGGTATCACATTTTGTTCCCATGTGTAGAAGGTGTGGTGAATGTGCCATAAAGCGATCGCCACTGCACATGCCCAGCACAGATCCGGCCCAAGAAAAGGATGGGGCAGTACCTCCCCTCCACACATCTCTTCACCCACGTGAACACGGTATAGGGCCACACTGCAAGTGCTACTACACGTCCTCCCATATGCACTCACTAGCTGCCCGTCGCCTCTCTCTCCCCAACGTCCATCTGCCCCACCATCCTAAAAAAGATTGCAACCTTTTGACCCCACCCCCCCATCCCACCCACCCACAGTGTCAGGTCTGGCCGGCTGACAGGCAGTGTGTGAGCGGGGTGAGGAGGTGCTGGAAGACCCCCAGTGCCTGTGACGCATGCGTGCCTGACCGTGTGCGTCAGGACCCTGGCTGGCAGCTCCACGACTCAGCGTGGTCCTGGATGGATGGAGGTGTGTGGAGGAACAGGAAGGAGGGAGCGAGAGGTAGAGGTAGAGAGAGCGAGAGAGGAGAGAGAGAGAGAGAGAGAGAGAGACAGAGAGAGAGAGAGAGACAGAGCGAGAGACAGAGCGAGAGACAGAGAAAGAGAGAGAGAGAGAGAGCGAGGGAGAGCGAAAGGTAGAGGGAGAGAGTGAGTGAGAGAAAATGAGAGAGTGAGAGAATGATGGAATGAGGGAATGAGAGAGAGGGGAGAGAGAGAGAGAGGAAGAGCGAGAGCACAAGAGAGGTAAAGTGAGCAGGTGCGTGTGAGAAAATAAAAGAGAGAGAGAGGGAGAGAGAGAGAGGGTGCGAGAGTGAGCGAGAGGCGCTAGAGCGAGCGAGCGAGAGAGAGAGTGAGCGATTGAGTGTGAAGGAGAGTGAGAGGGCGATAGTGAGAGCGAGAGAGAGAGAGGGAGAGAGAGAGTGAGCGATTGAGTGTGAAGGAGAGTGAGAGGGCGATAGTGAGAGCGAGAGAGAGAGAGAGAGAGGGAGAGCGAGCAGGTGCGTGTGAGGAAAAAAAAAAAAAAGACGACCAAAACTGAGAGAGTGAAGGGGAAGAAATATGCCTCACCTCCTACACGGCCGGCACAGGGTGCCGAGAAAAGATGTGTCGCAGTACCGAGTGGGTGGACTCCGGGAGAAACACATAAAGAGAGCGAATGTGTAACGTCACTTTTTTTTTTTTCCATTTTTCTTTATTTTTTTGAAAAGGAAGAAAGGAGGGGAAAAAACACACAAAATAAAAGAGTCCCAATCCAACACCTCGCGGCTGCGTCTGACACACCACTATGGAGTTACATGACGGAGATGAGAAGGGACGAGCGAGCGGCTGAAATAACTCAACGGAAATGGAAGTGTCAACGCCGCTTTAATATGGCAGTATCCCTGATGGGAGGAGGGGAGGGGAGGGGGGGGGGAGGGACGGAGGGGAGAGACGCAGGGGATGATGAAGGTGATGATGAGAGGAGGGTGATGCAAGTGGGGATGAGGGAGGATGGAAAGAGCCGAACAAAAACAGAAACGACGAGATGAAATAGCAACAAAAACACTACTTTAGTGCAGTGGACTTGAACGGCCTGGGACGGCCTTCAGGCATTCCTCTGGTTTTGTGTTGCCCATTAAAAACCCTCACAATCACACACTGCCATCGCTCTCTCTCCCTCTCTCCCTGGGTCCCTCTCCCACTCTTGCTCATAGTTCCCAATGTGACAGTGGAAGCAGAGGCTTGGCGACCATGAAAATGAACTGCTTCCTGAGCTTATCCCGATTGATTAGGAAATCTGTAAAACGTGAAAAAGTACTTCCTGGTCAAGGCTAGTTCAATATTGGTCTAGCATGGGAACATACATTTTAACGGTATGAGTTTATATGAGAGATAGCAAATAAAGCCAAGTTTTGAGGCAAGTCTGGATAATACCATTTTCTTAGATCTCTCTGATTCGGCTGAAGCAAAGGCTTATCCACCTCTGGTTTGTGACGGGTGTGAATGAGAGAGCACTTTCTCTTGGTGTGCTTTTCCATGCCTATTTCCCCCGGAGGGAAGAGGGATGGGTTGACTCCTGCTAGGGGTAGCGATGCCTCCCCCAGGGGCTTCTGGGAGATGGTGTTTCATGTGAAAACATTAGGCTCCTGCATGACACTTGGCTCATGCTTATGAAGGAAGAGATTCTGGTGTATTTGTTTTCTGCACACACACTTGTTATTCCCTTTTTCTTTGTCTTGAAATCTTCGGGAGAAAATGCCAAAGAATATTCCTCATGGAAATAAACAAACTATAGTCAAACTTAAAGGTCAGAAAGAGTAGTGTAATTACATTATCTAAACTCAAATAAACCAATTTGACAGGCAGATGATTTAAGGGGATCGAGAACAGAAGTCTGTCATTTTTGTCTCATTATGTTAATAAGGGGTTCTCAAGGTGTGCATTGAGCATCGGAAAATGTCCCAAAAACTCTATTGCATTCTCACAACATTTCAGTGCATTGATTTCCATCAAGGCGATTGAATGGGTGGAGTCTATTTTCCGTGCTGGCTTCATAGCCAAGCAGGTGACCAACGGCTGTACACTGATGAAGCCAAGCCAGTACACGCCCTTTAAAGCGACGGTACAGCTGGGTACAGCCTCTCGGCCTTTCGGCCTTTGAGGAAGATCAAACTACACAAAACTTGGGATTCAGACTACAACCCCTACAAAACTGAGTCTTTCTAAGATTAAACTAGCACTTAGCTGACGTTTAGATACTCCTTGACATTTCCCTGTTAAGATATTCACTGGCATTTAATAGATATCACATCCCTGTGAGAGGTTCTGGTTACTTAACACTTTTAAATCCATCCGTTACAGTGAAATAAGAAGCATACAACACAGGCTGGTCTGCACAGCCAAATTATTCATTTATTTGGCAATGGACCTGAGCTTTCCGAAGAACCCAATAGGTGTACTTAATATAGCCGAGATCCCTGGCAGCCTGACGCACGACGGAACATAATAGAGCGAGAGGAGCTGGATTACTGCATTGCATGAGTCAGCACTTTTCGGAGGTCAGAATGTTTGTATGTCTTTGTACTCGATTTGTAATTTAGTCCAATAAAATGAGGGTGTAAAAAAAACAAACGATAAAGATGTTATTTCAAGCACAAAACTTGATTATAATTGGATATAATTACTTAATCGGCCTACCTCGTCAGGGAGCTACCATATTGAAGTATATTCAAAGTGTTGCTACATTTGATTCATCTTAACTCACCTAAAAAGTTAGAAAACTCTCAAGGTAAAAGGTAAGGTAAATATCTAAAGGATAGAGCAAAATTAAACCATGAAGGAATACAAGGAAGTCAGTCTAGCGCAGTGCATGGGTCAAGGGAAATTACGTGCCACCAATTTGCAATAAGCCGAGCTTTGTGCTGCCCCTGTCTTTAAGTGGAAGCTGAGGTAGTTTGTCGGCGTGTGTTCAGGTCGCCCACTGCTCGCTATTGCAGAGCAAGCACGGAAATGGGTTTAAACAGACGACTGGGCGGCCGGCGACGCTGTGAACAACCAGAACCAGGTCAAGACCCTGAAGGTCAACCTTCAGTTGGGGACAGACAGTGACGTCCAGACTTCAGACCATGCGTTTCCTAAATTCCCTCACTGCAGCTCGGACATAATTGGACTGTCAGGGGACTGTCAGTGGACTGGACACGGGCCAATCGCAAATACTTCAAATACTGGGGAAGGTCGTCCTTTAAGCGTTTTGCGCACCGTGATTCAAACTGGTCTGACACTTTGAATTTAGACCGCAGAGCAAGACAGTGGTGCTGTCTTGCTGGGCCAAAATGCCCTGTGGTACCCCAAGGGTAACAGAGAATTCATGGTGACATTGAATTCCAAGACGTGCAATCTTTATTTTGGCGTGTTTTTGTTTGCGTGTATGTTTAGGATTCTCCCCTCTCTCTCCCTCTCCCCCTCTCCCCCTGTCTCCCTCTCCCTCTCTCAAATACGATTGCAGATTCTCGCTTATCCAAACTTATACAACAAACGGAGAAAGAGGGAGGGAGAGCAAGGGCGAGAGAGAGAGAGAGCAATACAATTTGAAGTCAAATGGCAAAAAAAGGTAACAGCAAACAACAAAGCAGTCTTTCGGTTTAGTCTGTTTCCAAATCTAGTACTGCGGTGGGAGAGGGGAGGGTCAATACCGCTGCAGATACAAACAAAAGTAACCAGAATGGAGGAGGGAGAGATGGAAGATTGGGGAAAGGACAGAGGGGGAAGAGAGACCGAAAGAAAGAAAGTGAGAGAGAGACTGGGAGGAGAGAGTGGGGGGAGACAGTGGGGGATAGAGAGAGATGGCGGGAGAAGATAGAGACAGAGAGAGCTAGCAGTAGTAACAGAGACAGCTAGCAGACAGAGACAGCTAGCAGACAGAGTCAGAGCGCTATCTAACAGGCACAGAGATAGCTAGCTCAGAGAGACAGAGAGAGCTAGGCGAAAGACAGAGGGAGGGAGCTTACAAAGAGAGAGAGCTAGCTGACAGAGACAGAGAGAGCTAGCTAACAGAGACAGAGAGAGCTAGCTGACAGAGACAGTGAGAGCTAGTTAACAGCGGCAGAAAGAGCCAACTGACAGACATAAGCTAGCTGACAGAGCGCTAGCTGAAAGAGAGAGAGAGAGCTAGCTGACAGAGACAGAGAGCGCTAGCTGACAGAGACAACGAGGGCTAGCTGACAGAGACAGAGGGCTAGCTGATAGAAACAGAAGCTCACTGACATATAGAGGGAGCTAGCTGACAGAGAGTGCTAGCTGACAGAGAGCAAGCTGACAGAGAGGACTAGCTGAGAGAGAGAGCTAGCTGACAGAGACAGAGAGGACTAGCTGACAGAGACAGAGGCTTGCTGACAGACAGAGGGAGCTAGCTGACAGAGCTAGCTGACACAGACAGACTAGAGCAGCCTAGAGCAGAGCTAGCATCTGGAGAATGAGAGACCTAGCTGACAGACAGAGAGACCTAGCTGACAGACAGAGAGAACTAGCTGAAGGGCAGAGAGACCTAGCTGACAGAAGTGAGAAAAGCTATGTCTTACGTGAATAATTAAAAGGCATTAGCTTTCGAATAATAAAGCAGAGGATGGAGAGAATTCAAGGAATTCAAGAGGTCACAAAAGAGAGCACAGGAGCAAAAAAAAGACCTGGCCTTGCTACTGTGTCCGGATATTCATATCCTATTCCTTTCTGTATCATTATGTCTCACACACACAAACACAAACACAAACACACACACACACACACACACACACACACACACACACACACACACACACACACCAGAGTCTCCATTGCAGGGGTGAGATGGGCCTACAACTGCAAAACAAGCAGGTCTGAATAATGAAAAGGCATCAAATATAAATATGACGGGGGGATACTGCATAGCCCGCGGCGGCGGGAAGCAACCACTGACACCTGGTTGCTTCACGGCAGCAGAAAGCGGGACATGCTTGGGTGTCCTTTATAATCAGCCAGACAGGTAGTTTGCCTTTACATCGCTGGGGTGCCTTGGATTGCAGCGAGCGGGCCTTGACACCAAGGGTGTAGGCAATGCCATTGAGCTTGACGTGTGGGCGTGGTCTTCACCGCCAGCTGCAGAGGAGAGCTTGAGATTAGGGCTGGGCGAAGATTGAATATTAGGGTTTAACGCCATTGAATTGTGTTGTAGAGTGATGGGATGATTACATGGACTGATTCTGATACCCGGTTACACAGAGTAAATTCAATACCACAGGTAGAAATTACCTTAAAAGTTTCAGTGGGAAACCATGCTTTATAATTCCCTTTACAGTACTTCAATGTAATCCCCCCCAGACTTTAACATGCTTATAAGTAAGTTGAATTCATAAGCATGTCGGGATATTTATCGATGTCGCGTGTAACTCCCGATGATTATCGGTGGATGATACATTTATCGCCCAGCCCTACCAGAGATAAAAACCAACCGGTATTGCTTTTGGAGACCGGTGAGAGAGAGTAAATGACTGGTGCTCCTGCTGCCTGATTCGATACCGCGAGTGTTTAAGGCTTATTGGAGGCAGAGCTTGCCGCTTCAGCGCTCCACTGACTCCCCTGGCCCCGGCGCTGACTCACTCAGCTAATAACGAGACGGGACTATTAAACAGACACACTGGAGAGTAATGGAGAGGCAAACAAATGAATATGGTTTGGAGAGACAGAGCAGAGGCAGAGATGAACGTTCATCCGCCCTTGGCTAGCCGCGCAACCACTCAATCCTTTCATATGATAATATTTTCATAGGCCAACCGCGGATTTAGACGGCGAGACAGAGTCAGGGGTGATGTATACGTTCTAAGAGCCGATGCTGACATGTGTCTGATGGAAGAGGAGAGGGGGGGGCGGGGACGGGAGGCGTGGGAGTGGGCGGAGGTGAGTGATGGCTGGAGTCAGCCCTAGAGTCATTTGGCAGATTTGGGGGCGCGGTGGGGGGGGTTGGTCTTAAGATGTCTGGAAGAGACAGGGTACCAGAGTGTGGATAAGTTAAAATGGCTACAGGCGAATGCATAAACAGCCATGCGGACAGACCCATAGACAAACAAGGTAGACAGGCATGGCGCTTCACACTGGGCTAATTGGCCTAAGGTTATTGTTGCCGAGGTCCGTTTGAGTGCAGTTCCCGCAAGGTGACTCACTGACTAATGCTGCTTGTCAATTTTATTCCTCGCATCGTGTTCTGCCCTCATCATGCATGGCCGCAAAATTGCCCTCAGTAAACTCCACAAGCACCGAGCACTCCCTTTGCACACACACACACACACCGAGCACTCCCTTTGCACACACACACACACACACCGAGACCAACGCACACACACTGAGACACACACAAAGAAACACACACACACCGAGACCAACACAAACACACACACACACCACGAGATGTGATAAAATCCCAGTTACAACCGCTAGCAACAAAAACAGGATGCTGCCACAGACCATGACAGTGTTTATGTGTGTGTGTGTGTGTGTGTGTGTGTGTGTGTGTGTGTGTGTGTGTGTGTGTGTGTGTGTGTGTGTGTGTGTGTGTGTGTGTGTGTGTGTGTGTGTGTTACATGCCATCAAAGATTTAAGCAAGCCGCTCCCTTGTTATCAACCACACACAGTCCTTATGGTCTGATGCACATATAGGAATACTGTTAGTCCAATAAAGATGGTGTGTGTGTGTGCGTGTGCGTGCGTGTGTTCATAGCAGTAGTCCTATATAGAGTTACACTGTAGTATGCAACGTGTCAACAACAAAAATGCAAATGTGAGTGGGTGGGCTTAGCTCAGGAAGTAGAGCAATTGTCTTGTAACTGAATGGTTCGATCCCCAGCTCCTCCTAGCTGAGTGTCGATGTGTCCCTGAGCAAGACACTTATCCCTAACTGCTCCTGACGAGCTGGCTGTCGCCTTGCATGGTTGACTCTGCCGTCGGTGTGTCAATGTGTGTATTAAGCGATGTAAGTCGCTTTGGATAAAAGCGTTTGCTAAATGCCCTAATTGTAGTTATTACCATTATAGTATTTTACATTCATTGGGTAAACCCACAAGGACTTATGGAGATCGAGCATTGATTATAAAGTTACGTTAGCTAGTAATGTAATGTAATGCCGCGACATCCCAGACTGTTTAAAGGAGAGACGGTACATGCGGAGCTGTTTGACTCATTCCAGCTTGTTAAACTGCACTTTGGGCTACTAGAGCAGCACCACAACAGTCTCATATGATGTGAACTTATCGGGCGGTTGTTGAGGTTTTGTTTAGCAATTTGTACAATAATTCACACACTTAACTGCTTTCAGTAATGTAATAAGATGCTTCAAAACTCCACGTTCGCCATTTTGCAGTACATTGCAGTTTGGGTGACGGAGCTCGAAGGCACTCACTGTGTGTGTGTGTGTGTGTGTGTGTGTGTGTGTGTGTGTGTGTGTGTGTGTGTGTGTGTGTGTGTGTGTGTGTGTGTGTGTGTGTGTGTGTGTGTGTGTGTGTGTGTGTGTGTGTGTGTAAATGAAAGGCCAATGAGGGGAAGCGGGTCTGAATTAGGCTGATGGCTTCAGACACCATGACCTCATGCCTTCCGCCAAGTGGCCATTGGAGGCCGCGGAGGCATAGGCTCATTGTTCTCGAACGGCCTCTTCCAGTCGGCCGAGTCTTGGTTCGTAATCCATTAGGTCAGCGGACAGCCAAGTGAACGCCGTAGTTTTCTTCAACAATTTGGAGAAGGGTCAACGGGTCTTTACCTCCAGAGTTCGGACGTGAACCGACACGACAAGCCGCCGTGATGCAATCCGATTGGTTCGGAGCAAGATGCTATCTCGTTGCCGATTGGCTGCTGACTAAACACATTTTGCATTGTGCCATTGAACAACAAAATTTGCATAGAATATGGAAATGTGTTCCACTTCTAGCTTTTAGTAATATATGGCGAAGCTTAGGTCTCTGGAGGGCCTAGGGCAAAACATACATATTGATACAGACTACTATCTGTGTGTACATTGGCATCATCTACTTGAGCAATAAATCATGGTATTTCTGTTTTTGTTACTATTTTTATACCTTATAAAAGGGAATCATAACAAGGATAGTGGCGCGTGTTTATACACTGCTCCACAATATGTTCTGTTTGTGTAGCAAATGCTTTAGACTAGTATACATTTTGCATGAGGTGTGTAAGTCCTGTTCGGAGTCTGAGAGGTTGAGGGCAGGTTGAAGGAGCTCCAGCCAGACAGATATTAAGAAGGATAATAAATAATAAACTATGTGTGGCGGAGGAGAGGCCAGGACCAATCATGCAGGAAGCATCATTGAGAGAGAAAGAGCGAGCGAGAGAGAGAGAGAGAGCGAGCTAGAGAGAGAGAGAGAGAGAGAGAGAGAGAGAGAGAGAGAGCGAAGAGCGAGCGAGAGCGAGAGCGAGAGCGAGAGAGAGAGAGAGAGAGAGAGAGAGAGAGAGAAGAGAGCTAGAGAGAGAGAGATAGAGACACAGAGACAGAGAGACGGACAGAGAGAGAAAGAGAGAGCGAGTGACAGACAGGCAGAGACAGAGAGACAGACAGAGAGCAAGAGAGTGAGATTGAGAGCGAGACACAGAGACAAAGAGACAGACAAAGAGGAGAGGCGAGAGAGAGAGGGAGAACGAGAGACAGACACAAAGACAGATAAGACAGAGAGGGACACACACACAAACAGACAGACAGAACGAGAGAAAGAGAGGGTTCTTCATGCTACACGTTGCTGAACATGAAGCATGGTGGTTGGAATGTGGGAGTCTGAGGCAACACACTGAGACGATAACATGAAGACACTCTGCGGTACCATAAGTGATGTTGTTATAAGTCAAGGTGAGATATAACCTGTGTGTGTGTGTGTGTGGGTCTTACCTTAAGTCACATTGTTACATGTAAAGGTGAGATATGTGTGTGTAAAAGGTGTGTATTGTGCATGTAAAAGACAGAAGTTGGACAAGTTTGCTGTCTGTAAATGGCAGCATAAACGGCGGAGGTGTGAGGTAAAAGGGGGAGGAGGAGAGAGTGAGTAGCCTCTCATTAGCCCACGCAGAACTACGCATTAAGCCCCTATGTCTCCCTATCTCCCTCACTCTCTCTATCTCCCTATGTCTCCCTATCTCCCTCACTCTCTTTTGTTCTCCCTATATATCCCAGGGTGAGCTGCGTGGGCGGAAGACCGAGGGAGGGAGGGAGGGAGGGAGGGAGGGAGGGAGGGAGGGAGGGAAGAGAGACTCACAGAATAGACGGAGAGGAAGAAGGAGTAAAGGGGGTTTGGGGACATACGAGGGGGGGGTGCTGATGGTTAAAAGGAAGAACAATAGAGAGAGAGAATAAAAAAATACTGTGGTGATGTGAGCTACCCTCAGGGTTCTGGTATAATTAGTGTCACATTGTGTACCAAGAAGATATATAACAATATTATTTGCAGCAGATTTTGATATATCTGTTGTTGACATGAAAATGCATATTTTATAATAAGAGAAATGATTTCCATGGCTCATTACCACTAAGACTACTAGGAATCGCTAAATACAACCTGTAGGTCTGCAGTCTGAATCTCAGTGCATTAAAAGGCATCTTATTTACTGAACCTGTTGAATGATACAACCAGGTGAAACCCAGCTATGATGCCCACCAATCAGCATTCAGCAAAGAGAAATACATAATGAATAGAATGACATTTGAGATGTTTTTTTACATCAATACTATGGTAACTGAATCTGTCAGATTGCCCAACATTGCTATGGATTCCATTTAGCAGTATTTTCCTGTTCTGAAACCACCGCCGACAGAATCTCTATCTCACTCGCCTTGCCCTCTTTCACACACACACACACACACACACACACACACACACACACACACACACACACACACACACACACACACACACACACACACACACACACACACACACACACACACACACACACACACACACACACCTCTGCTGAGGTGTGGGATGAGGAGGACAGTGTGTTGCTGATTGCTGCGAAATCTTCATGGGTCAGGGTGACACCTTATAAACACAAAAACAAAAACGCACAAATACACAGCGATAGATGTAACCTGGGAGAACACACAAACACACTGCACGGCACTCACCCGCCAACAGGCGGTGTCTGAGACAGCACTGGGGAACGGGAGGCACACAGAGCACAGAGCCATCGCACTGCCCTCGGCTCTCAGTGAATGAGCTGGGGGCATGCTGCCCCTCTTATTCCCCTCGAACCAACACATCACGACAGCAACACAACCCCGAGGAGACCCCCACCTTCACATCTGTCCCCTTACACACACACACACACACACACACACACACACACACACACACACACACACACACACCCGTTCAACTCACCTCCACTGCTAGACTGCCTCTTCCACCCAGGGGATAAAGCCCTGCACCATGGTAGGAGGCTAGGACAGATCCCAAACAACAAAAGCAGCAGATGGACGGACACCAAAATAAGAGCGTGTGGGAACGAGACACCGAGGGCTGACTTAGTCCGACAACAAAAGGCAACAAGAGATAAAGGGAGCGAACGGACTGGTATAAAAAAGGGAGGGAAGAAAAAGGAGAGGAGAGAGAGAGGAGAGAGAGAGAGAGAGGAGAGAGAGAGAGTGAGTGGTGGTTGAGGACGAAGTCAGACTGGGAGCTCTTGTCTGTGTGTGTGTGGCGAGGGTAGGCGAGCACAAGGTGTCAGCGCGCATGTACACATACACTCTAATTCTCTCCTACACACACAGCGAGACAAGCATGCTCTCTCTCTCTCTCTTTCACTCTCTTCCCCCTACGCCACCTCCTCACAGTGGCGCGCTCTCTCTCTCTCTCTCTCTCGCTCTCTCCCTCACAGTGGCTTGCTCTCTCTCTCACTCACTCCCTCTCTCTCTCTCTCTCTGTCCCCCCCTCTCTCTCTCTCCCTCTCCCTCTCCCTCTCTCTCCCTCCCTCTCTCTCTCTCCACAGTGGCGCGCTGTCTCTCTCCCTCCCTCCCTCCCTCTCTCTCTCCTCTCACAGTGGCTTGCTCTCTCCCTCTCTCTCTCTCTCTAACCGACATTCCTTAACCCTTTCGCGGCGCACTGCCGCTGCTGCAGTCGCCACAGGAGCCGCTGCTCTCCTCCGGTAATGGCCGCAGTTTATGACAGGTGAGGCGCGAACGTGAGACTCCTGGCAAGTGTCTACCAAACGGCGGCGGAGGCTTCTTGTGCGCCGTTCACCATAATTACAGGTAGCAGTTGTCGTCGTCACCCCCCACCCCCCCCGGGATCAAACACTGCCTCTTTTGTGAGTCGTAAGAAAGGTGCACGTGTGTGTATCTCTGACATATAACGGCAGGGATGCCAGCTTCAAGTTCTGTGTGTTGGTGCCGGGTTGCGTGTCAGCTTGCAACATGTTTGTCTGAAGACGCCAGCGAACATTGCAAGGGCTAAAATATTCAAAAGCATTCAAGTGGAAAAATACATAGAGATTACAAAGATTACTCATGTGTGCTTACTGCATCACACACATGTTGTCAATTTACTCGGGGATTCGCGTCTTACATTTGGTCAGATTTCAAAGAATCATCAAGGGTGCAGCTGAGACAATATCCGGAAGCGACGGTACCCCTTAAACATGAATGTCCCTCGCACCCATACAAGATATATTATACATCATGGCCCCAAGCCAGGCTCCATTTTGAAGGGAATCTTCAAGGCCCACTCCAATCCAACTGGGGTAGAGTGCAGCCCAGGTGAACTAAGGCATCCAATCAGAATGGATAAGCAATGGATTCCATCGTCTTTTCCACAATTTTGAACTACTGAGCTGAAATACAGAGCAGCGATGACGGGGCCCGTGAGAGAAAGGCTTTCCAGTGTTACGAGTGGTGAGGCAATGATGCACACAAGGATTGTTTCTTGATTGTTCTCAACCCAACATGTAGGTCGCTTTTGATAGAAAGTATCTTAAAAGGACGATATCCATGTGGTCGATCAAAGCATCATAGACGTCTCTGCTGGCTTCATTAAAACCAAGATAATTAAAAATACTTCCTTGTCCTGATTCTGCCAAGGAGACTTTAGCATGGGCGTGCCTGCGCAAACAACAGCAAAATAGCGAGTTGTGGTTTGGCGTTATGTTTTACACAAACTAGGTAGTGATCGAGGCACATTTATTCCAAAAGAGTTTAGTGCTATACTGCTGTGGTTTACATTACATTTGGACACTCAGATCTTGGGGGAAGTAAGGGATGTTGTTGGCATGGCGACACCTACATTTCCAACCTAAATTCTCAATGAGATATATTTAGGTTTTGTCCAAAACGACTTACACACACTGTCACACACCGACAGCGGTATCAGATAGGGTAAGGTGTTTTGCTCAGGGACACCTCGGCACGCTAGGAGGAGCCGGGGATCGAACTAGCAACCTTCTGGTTACAAATCAATCTACCTCCTGAGGCACTAGCTCAGATCAATGGATGAGGTTTTCACATGCTTTAGTGTAGACTTTCCAAAATGAATATGTTTTTGTCATAGAGCAGCGTTTCCATGTCTCAGTCCCACAGAATGTTGCCAGCAGAAAGTGTGTGGTTCCCCTGTCATATAGGTCTGTAGTGCTCTATCTGTAATGATCATAAGGAGCCTTCTTTTATTGAAAAATAACCCTTGCCATCGCCACACCAAACTAATTACATCAGCTGAGAATAGAACAGACCTGAGCAACGCGCCCTGCTGCCCTAAACGCCAGGCAACAGCACTTGCAATGGCTCTGTGAAAACCCACTGCCAAATTAATCTCTTTCCGTCACCCTGAAAAACCGACTGCTGTCTTGGCCTGGCTGTCCGCCAAATATCAGGACCCTAGAAAAGCAGGCAACAGTGTAACGTGAACTGCAAATTGTTTGGAACACGTTCACACTGCTGGAAGAATTTGAAGTGCAAGAGCCGGTAATCAGCGAGTCACCAGAGAGAGAGGGGGAGACTTTCACAGCTCAAGTGTGTGTGTGTGTGTGTGTGTGTGGGGGGGGGGGGGGGGTAGCCTCACAAGAAGACACAATAGCTCTCAGGTTTCAGCGTGTCATTAGAGAGAAGGAAATGTGCGGGGGACGGATACATTTTGGAGCGTCATGACTGTAGAAGGGGTTGACTTCTATTAAGAGCAGGGGTTGATCTTAGTGACTGCCAGAAGGCAACTCGCTCTTTCAGTATTGTATTATTCTTTCGTCAGCGTCAGACAATATAGACGGAGCCAATGAGGTGACTGAGGAGAGAAAACTTCTAAAGAACCAGGGAAAAGAGGCACCTTGGTCCACTTGTAAACAAAATAAACAGGTGGGAGACTCCCGCCCCACTATCCTCCCCGTCCCAACCTCCAGTGCTTGGTCCCCGAATGTGCGGGTCCCATCACAAGAGAGCTCGGTGAGACGCCGAGACCAACAGCCCGGCCTCACGGCGTCGCCGTTGATTTCTCCCCGTGTCGCGGCTTGACGCTGCATTGCTACGGCATGGGAAAAAACCTGCTGCAGGACGCCGTGTTAAAACCGGCGGCCGGTCAGTGCACAGAGGCTCTCTGCGGTGCCTTAATACGGTGGGATGAAAGGGGACGAAAGCAGCTCACCTACTAACACTCTCCCAAAAGCCTTGTGGCGTTTTCTATCGATTTTCCCGAAGTCATGGGTGGCAGACCTACGGTGTCAATGGGAGGGCACAGCAGCAGGCCAGGGCATGTGATTCAGCCCGTTACCCCCCATCTCCTATTCTGCCATGGTGCGCTGTTGTAATAAGATCCCACTGGCCAAGCGGGTACCTTTGCTATTAGAACCAGTCCACCGCAACAGAAGAGGGACATTCAACCTTACAACTGTCCTAAAGAGTATCCTTAAAGCAATGAAACTGTTCACCATGATAATAGTGATTCAGTAAAATCACGACTGATGGCTTGTCCATCTATTATTATGAAGCAGTAATAGCAATAGTAGTGAGTAGTGGTTTACTCAAACAAATCCCAAGGTTGTCTTGTTTGATGAATATCAGAATTCGCAAGTCAATTTTAGATGCTTCAATTAATTGACATACTTTCCCATGTGACCCTAGCAAGATAAATATGGATGCAATCAAAAAGTCACAACCACATGAGAGAAAAGAGGGTTTTTTGAGTTGCCTTGTGGCAACATGTACATTAACTGTATCTCAACCTCTCGGAGGCAGACAAGAAGTAATTCCACAGACAGTTAAACAATGGATGAAACCAACAAATGGGCAGCCATGTGGAACAGGAAAGCCAAGGAAAGCACTGGGTGTGTTCCCATGTGCCCCTGACAGGAACACACACTCCCTGCCCCCTCAGCCAGCGGCACCACTGGCCGTTCCCACCGTGACTCCAGTTCAAACCTTCCCCTCATGCTTTTGTTTGGTGGACCCACAGCTAGGTCAGTGTGTAAAGACACACTACAAAGGTGGAACGTGGATCAAGTGGTGCTCCTGAACCATAATGGGAAACCAATGGTGTGCCACCCACGTGTACAAAGAGATAACCGCGCCACCGTGGACATTTGGGTCAGAAAGTTTCTTAGACACCTCACTACCTCCAAGCCCACCCTCTAGTCCAATAGACCAAATTGTCTCTGACCTTTGGTGGACTTGTGTTTTCGCTCGCCTTTGTTGCCATGATGGCCGGTCAAAAAGATGGCTCCCTGATGAGGTCAGCCTGCCTCTACGGCGGTAGAAGCGTCTGCCTGATAGATGCTATATTGTCCCTTATCCTCAGCGAAAGAGCACTTCCTGGAAGCTTTGTAGAGCCAAACGCCCGGTGATGAGGTCACTGGTAAGCGAGAGGTCTGCTGTTCTTACAGCTCCCGTTGTCATCGCGCATTACACGCACAACATGCCGAACTTACCCCGATTAAAGTTTGAGAGAATAATAAAAAAAAACGATGACCGAAGCAGAAAAGAAAAAGAGTAGTAATTATGTTTTATATCGACAATACCTGGTGTTGGGTTCTCCCTTTATTGATCTCCAGAGTATCTGAGGACCTTTGAAATGCCATTCATTCAGAGCCTTGGCTGACCCTCTGCAGGTTGATCCAGTTTATACTGCAGTGACAACACGAGGTCACTTTGAGGGAAAAGAAAGAGCACCGAGGTGAATGCCTGGGAAAAGGTGTAATGTGTCACCCTGCAACCTAATAAAAAACACTTGACGTTGATAAACTGCATTGTCAATGAATCGCAATAGACAAAATAATTGTGTGATCCAAAATATACATAATACATTTGTTTAGTCATTACAAATATGAGTTCAATATGACATATCTCTGCAGGGGTACAGCTTTCCCACTTGTTACCAGGAGCTGGTCAACCTAGTGCTGAGATTCCTCCATTCATGTTTTTCAACGGTTCATTAATCCAGAGCGGAAGGGCCCATTCTGGGGAGACCACGGGTGCCAATCTGTCGCTCGGTGGATAAGCCAAGAGTATCTCCTGTTAGCGTAGCCACCATGCTGTACCGATGTGACGCTACCATATGGGAAACGGCTTCATGTTGCCTACACCTTGGACAGTTCATGGAGACTAGTGATTATCCTGTGCCTGCTGCAGAACGTTAACTAGGAAAAGAATACACAGAAACGCATTTTTGGCAAAATATCGGTTGGCAATGAGAATGAATTAATGTTTTACTAACTGTTTATCGTAAAACGATTTTGGAAAAAAAAAATCGGATTGTGATATTTTGTCTTTGTGCGATACGCATTGCAATATGACAAAAAAAAATAACGTTGCCCATCCAGCGATACGAATGTAATGTATCGCGATTTTGATTCGAAAACAATACATAGTGCTTCCCTTATCGGAAGACAGCGTAAAACAATGGAAACCTGAAATGCTGAACACATGTCAAGTCTGCGTGGTTAAGGTCGAAGGGTGGTATTGCCATTCCAAACAATGGTGATGGCTAATCCTTATCAATGCTCTTCCAAAGACTCCAGAAATCAGGCCCTCGGTCAGCAGATTCACACCTTGCAATCAAAAGGTGTAATATTGTTTGGACGAGTGAAGCAGAGTGACAGAGGCCGTGCCCGGGGGAGTGATATTGCACAGTTAACCTTTAAGAGACAACAACTATAAACACCCAAAGGAGTATAACTCGGCCATCTGCAGTTAGCAGGGAGTTGCTGACACAAAATGTGACTTTACCTAATGATTTGCTGCAGGTGGCTCCGATGAGAGTTCGAAATGGAAGCGTTTGATAGAGTTATTGTGTCACTCCTTATGACTTGTGAGCTTGGAAGCTTGTTAGCCGGTGTGATGATCTCTAATCATATTTCCCAGCCACTGTGGAACATGAGCCATCAATTAAGAGTCCAGTGATTAGCGGGACAGATTCGATTCCCGTTCGGCACCTGGTGCCTTCTAGTGAGATGACTGGAATGTTCCGGTAAATCCACTTAATGTGGTTGAGGAAAGGTCCATCAGCTATTTGATAACTGGATATAATGTAAGCATATCAGACATGCATAATGTATGCATATTAATTAGAGGCAAATACTTGCTTCTTTAGTGTTTGTAATGTATCAAATGTTTGCTCGTGATGCATTTTGAGATGGGATTCAGGGTCATACAAATACTTTACTCAATGACAGACAGAAACCTATGTCAAATTAAAAGTGCATCTCGACTCAAGACTCTCATTACATGTCATTACATATTCAACCTCAGTTGAATAAGTGAAAACCTACGCTAATCGACACAAAAGGGAGGGAGCTGAGCTGAGCACCAGCCGTCATTAGTCGCTGTGATCAGAGGATCATTTTTTTCCCAAAAAGGACCACAAGTGTCAAACCCAGAGAGGCCGTTTTTTACCCCTCTGTCATCTCGGGATGTTCATTGGGAAAACTGCAGGGTCTCCCGGCGCATCAATAATACAACACAGGCACCCGTCCATCTGGCAGTGGGTGCTCTCTGGAGGCAGAGAGGGGATATATATACGAGTGTGTTGAGCTGCCTCCTCGCCCGCCGTGGGTCAGATTCGATACCCAAATATTCTTGACTGTGAGCCAGACCAGAAATATGGGTCGATGGTTGTTTTGATCCTAATGAGATAATACACATTTGCATTTTTTTAAAACTGCAAATACGATACCGCCCGAGCCTAATTAGGGGTTCATAGCGAACTATCGTATATGATCTTAAATGCTGTCTGAATATTAAACCCTGCTGCCGGGCTCGGGCAGAGACATGGGGGAACCAAAGACTGGCTGGACAGCTCCATTACTGGAGAGCAGTACCGGAGAGCTGGGAACCAGGATGAAAAGCTTCCTGCCATGTTGGTGTTATATAATTGTTTTGGTCTCATGTGAGACAGACAGTGTTACATTTTCCAGAATTTTTGGGATTTAAAAGTTGCAGCAAGTGTCTGAACTTGATAAAGATCATTTATAAATATATATAGTGTTGTTTCAAAGGATTCAAGCTGTGATTCGTAATGTAGGGGATGGGGGGGGCTTTCACACACTACAGGGAATAAAATCCAATTTCTGAAGAGTGGAATAAATAATATGATATGACTGTGTAGAAGTTATTCCAAAAGCTCTTAGTAAGTCTTCGTTTGACTTCAAACAGTTCAGCTAAATTTATCAAATTCAAAAGGTGTATATAATTACATTTTATTGAAAATAATAATATTAAAAATATTAAACAAAATAATTATATATTTTAATTTGCAAGTAAACAGAGTTATGAAGCAAGACTTGCCAATTGGATTAAAAATAGAAATGCACACCGGAATCTCTACTGTAGACGAGCGAGAGCGCTACATACTCCAGTCCACCCACCCGTCCACCAGAAATCGTGACCATAAATCCTAACACCATCTCAGAAACCCCACAAAACGACTCTCCTCTAGACATATTCATGAAAGGGCAAAGTTCAAGGGCCAATGACAGAGAGAACCTTTTACAAGGTTCAGGTGTGGTTTCAGAATAAGCTACGAAATGTGTTAGATAATCAAGACCTCACCATTCCAAGACCTCCTCTCACGTCCGACATTGAGCCGTGACTTCAAAGCCAAATAATTACGACTGGACTCATTTCAACAGCCGAGGGGACAGATAAAAGAAGCACCCCGGACGCCCGTGGATGAAACACTGCTTCTGCCAAGGAATCACAGTGAGAGGGATTCAGCTTAGCAGCGGCCTCTGTCTGCAATAAGCTGATAAGTCAGGAAAGATACAACCAGTCATTGGACCAACCTTGGGAGGTAGTGAGAGCTCTCTCTCTCTGTGTGTGTGTGTGTGTGTGTGTGTGTGTGTGTGTGTGTGTGTGTGTGTGTGTGTGTGTGTGTGTGTGTGTGTGTGTGTGTGTGTGTGTGTGTGTGTGTGTGTGTGTGTGTGTGTGTGTGTGTGTGTCTAAAACCATGGTCTAGTTGGGGACACAGCATTCATTTGAAGTAGACCCCCTACAAAGTGACAGCAGAAGATATAGAAGCACTGAAGGATTCTCTTCTGTAAGCTAGTTCAAACCCGCCCACACAAACAGCGGAAAGCCAACCCGGAGGAGGGCGCGGACCTGTATCTGCTCACAGCAGGTCCTCTAAGGTCCGGAAGAGCCTGCCCCTCTAACTGGAGGACAACACACAAAAATAAAAAAGGATTTAAATTTTTTTTATAAAAAAATTTTTTGGATTCATTTCATGAAAATACATCGTGGGTAAACAAGTCTGAAGCCCAACGCCAATGGTGGGTCAGCTGCGAAATAAAAGTTCAGAAATAAACATTCCGACGCGCGCGCACACACACACACACACACACACACACACACACACACACACACACACACACACACACACACACACACACACACACACACACACACACACACACACACACACACACACACACACGTCGGAATGCGTCTGTGGGAATACAGACATTTCCAGAGTGGGAATACATACATTCCCACTCTGTTGCTTCGCTCTGTTAAAAACAAGATGATTCCACTTAGTTGTTTGGGTCACGCTACCCTGGCGGAGGGGAAGTTGGCACTGGGCTTCGTGCTTCAGGGTGTCAGAACCTCAGCAGCAGTCGCTCTGGGAGACACTGCTCCCCAGACCCGTTCAGTAGCGAGCGTCGGCAGGAAGTGCAGCGTGAGCGGCGCCGCGTCCGTCATAGCGTCCTTGAGCCCGAGTGACAGTGAGGGATAGTGAGCGACGGCACTCACGGGAACCGCCATTGTTTGTATTTTCAACCTCCACACACACACACACACACACACACACACACACACACACACACACACACACACACACACACACACACACACACACACACACACACACACACACACACACACACACACACACACACACACAGTTCCTCGTCCTGCTCGTATTTCATCAGGCTTATGTTATCACAGTTTCTCTAAGGCAATTGTATTTTCTCAAATTCAAATATTCCAAGACTATGAGGGATGAATGCAAAACTAAACTTTCAAGAGTCAATCCGATGTGTGCGTTGAAAGGATCAGTTCTCTTCATCACAAACAAGACGAATATGTACACCAACTACTCAAAGATGTGATAAAATTCCAATATGTTTTTATTTATTTAAACATTGCTTGGAGTACATTCTTACTTTCTTCTTTATCTTCAGAGCCATATTGCTGAAATTGGTAGCGTTGCCTTTTTTAATAATTGGTTCAAATAATAAGCTATGAAACATTTTGATACAAGTTGTGCTTAAGCGGTCAAATCACAGTAAGCTTGTTGTAGGCTAATACTCATGGTCGTCTTGGGGTTAGGGTTGTTCATTTCAGTATCAGGACTAAAAGGATAAGGAGTAATATTAATAAGTATGTTTTTTGTCGCCGAGGATGACAAAATAATGACACATGATGTAGAAAAATGGAAACGTTCAGCCAAGTGTTATTGCCGTAATAGCAATCAAGTGATGGAGGAATTGTGCTGCGTAATGTATTCGACTACGCCTTTTTTCAAAGAACGCTGCTCTCGCCCCCACCACCACCCCCACCACCACCCTCCTCCAACCGTCAACTCTGCAGGAAACGCTGCCATATGTCAGACTCACCTTGTTGGAACAGGGGGGGAGAGTCGAGGTTATTACGCGCTGATATGGTTACGTGCCGACGTATTAAATCAAAGCACGGAACGATGTCTGCTTCCCTCATCGAGCCACAGTACAGGGTCGACTCAAACCACAGTGACACAGTCTTAAATTGATAATAAAGAGCGGAGGCTAATGACTCTTTAGGGTTATGTCTGTTCTGTGTGTGGAGGTTGATACACGCCCACTGCTAAGCGGTGAAATACAACCCCTCCACGAGTAAGCTCTTTGTAATGAAGCAACGCATCGCCATTCATTATCATCATTTCACCGCGGGGAAGGTGTTCCAAAGCCTCCAATATGGATTTCTTACACCCGCCACCGTCTTAATGAGTCAAAGCAGAGGGGATTGTGGGGGCACGTTATAGCGTTTTTCGTTCGCATCTCTAGCTCTGGGCAGATTTACGACGCAGAAGCCACATCAAGATTAATTCATACCACCAGTAATCTAATGGGGTAGCTGAAGCCAAATCCCTCATTTTGCCCATTCTCACACTGCTTGTAATAAAAGGCACCAGTCTATAGGGAGGCTGCAGAGGAGAGCGGGGTTGTGTGGGGAGGTGGCTATATCTGTTGTCAAAAGGCAATAACCAGAAACATATTCCATTTGAATGAGCACTGTTCTGCACCTTTCCACGCTGAGTGGTAATAAGCAGGCCCAAGGGTTGCTCTGGCCGTGGGCTCTCCAGTCACATTAAAGGTTCCCCTCGTTCGGCTAAATGGGAGCATTTGGAAGGTTTTCAGTCACCAAAGCACAATGTCCGCTATACCAACAAATGCGATCCATTTGTTCTCGGAAGACAAGTTTGTTTTTTTTGCAGTGTAGCCCGTACAAAAATGTTTTACACACCTGAATAAGGTGTGAGCAGAAAGCTGTTACACAGGAGGACGGGTTTGCCATCTGCTATAGCTAGCGACGTTAGCAAGCGTTAGCACTGCGGACCCCCCGTGGAGAAACGTCGTGTGACAATAACTGCTAGCTCGGTTATAGAGTCAGCCACATGAGGCGGCATGTGGATCAGGAGGTGGAGCGTGTTGGCTGGGAAACGGGAGGCTGCTAGCTTGATCCCCGGCTCCACCGGCTGATTGTCAAGCGTAAGACACCTAACCTCTGCATCAGACGAGCTGGCGGTTGCCTTGAAACGTTTGATGACGTCGGTGTACGGATGTGCCTATGAATACTTGAATGGAAGGCAATAACTGTGAAGCGCTTTGTGGCCTCTGGTTAGAAAGGCGCTATATAATTGCAGTCTATTTACTATTTACCATCGCAAGGCCAAGATGTTAATGCCATTTTTCTTTTTTAAAAATAATACAGATATGGAAATATCAGTTATTTTTCATTTTTCGTATTAGGTTCGTTCTTCGCTTGTCAAGGCAACGTAAATGTGTATTTTCCAAACAATGAATGAATCATCCATTTTGTTTGTGCAAGAGAGCGACAGAGTGTGAGATTGAAAAATAGAAAACACTAACAATACTGTTATGGACTTTTACACATGCAGAGGCCTATAAGTGCTCGCCATTTTGGTTTCAATCGCTGGTTACCTTTGCCAGAAAGCTTCCTGGTGTCCATCTAGGAGCACACATTCTGTACGGGGATCGACCTAGCCTTCCCCAGCCAGACCCCAGGCGGACTCACTTTTGCAAAGGTAGAGATAAACCAAACCAAACATCCATATTCATAATATCAGTAACAAGATAAGCTCTATATCCACAAAAGTGCATTGGATATCGCACGGAAATCCAAATAATGCAGCTTTAATCCAGGATGTCAAAAATAATAGTATGCGCGCTTAAAGCCGAACATAATGCGATGAATTGATATGAATGCAAAGCCATCAGTGAAGCATTAAAACAACAGAAGTAGTTGCCAAATAAAATGATTAGTGAACCATCTTTAGGACTCACGTTTCACAAGCATTTCAAATGATGTAATGAGTAGCTTCAGGTTAGTCATGCTCTGAAAGCAGACTGGTATTTTAAACCGCAGGAATGTAACATTTAGCAACCCGTCAGGTTGATTTAATCAATACCATGTGAAGCTATTACTTTACCAGGCAGCTAACAGCCAGGAACCATTATTAAAAAACAAACAAAATCGACATCCACCCACAGAACATCTACTTCATCTTCTCACTGCTTTCCAAAACACAGACTTAAAACAACAAAGTATCAAAACTTACTAGACAATACTGTTTCCCTGCTTCAAACAATCCAATGTTCCCGTTAAAAAAAATAAAACGAAAGAGCCCGATCATTGACATCTTCTGTCCAGGATGCGCCTTATCCATTTGTCCGATATTGAAGAAACGGACTCAATGGTCCAACTCCCCCGCAGTTCGAAAAAGATTGTTGCAGAAGAAAAAGATAAGGTAATGAAGCAGTGCGCTCCTATTTAAAAATATAGCAAGTGTGGCGCCCCTTTTAACAAAAGCAACCAGCCACTGAAGACCGGGGCATTGACCAGCAGGGGAGTCATGGTTTACTGCTGGAGATTTTATTTGAAAGTAGTGTCGCACAGTGGCACAGTTAGAACGAGAACCTCACAGCGAGAAGGTCATGGTTTCGAAACCCCAGGACCTCCAGAGCACAAACCCCTGATAAGATGATCATTGGCAGAAAATATCCAATTATCAGTATGGTCAGACTCACCACTGCCATGACTCTTGCGGTTGGCCTTGCCCCCTGTCAGCAGCATCTTCAAGCTGTTCCTGAACATGGTAGCAGCAGACTCCCCAGACCACCCTATAGAGAAACCTGTGGGGCGCAGAGAAAACAAACATGTGTGAGTGGGGTGAGGGGGTTTCAGCGCATGGTGCGGCTGCAAAAACATCCGTACAGCGCAGAACAGCACATCAACATGCCTGGCTTTTACATAGTCCAAAGATAAGGGCTCCCATGCCTCCCCTTCTAACTGTGATGAGAGGCAAATTCGTCCCGAACACATAAGTAAAAGGTTAACACGCTCACAGAAAGGTAAGTAGTGATATGGGAGCACGCTACACAAATATATCCATCTTAGAACCGGAGGAAGATTGTCTGCGATGAGTTTACGAGATTTTAACTCAGCACTGACTGATCTTCCCCCCCTTCACAGATTGTTATTTGTATACAGGCTCGGCCGGATGTGTACTTAAGCGTTGCTAAATAATGGTCAGACTAAGAATTGGAAATCAATGTGACAATCGAGAGGGATGCATATGAAGGAGTTTTGACAAACTGGGCAAGGGGAACGGAGATTGCAACTAAAGACAAAGGATTAACAGGCTAATTTGCCCTCTTAATCAATCTTGGAGAGTATCCAAACTTAGTATTGGGCAGGGCTGAACGGATCAATAGATATTAAAAGTCTTCCGCAACAGAAAGGTTCACCCAAAGAAATATTAAATTCCAAATATGCTATTTCAAATCGTGTGAGGCTAAACTAAAATAAGAACTGACTTTCAAAAGTTAAAGAGCATTTAAAAATAGCACTTTATCACACACACACACACACACACACACACACACACACACACACACACACACACACACACACACACACACACACACACACACACACACACACACACACACACACACACACACACACACACACACAGACCTCTGGACGATATGTGCTGTTGTGTGCGATGGTGGCCAGCAGATGTTGTGACTCAGCAGCAAACGCCAGCGACAGCCCGACAGAATCTGAGGAGTGGCCACTTGACCCAGACTACAACAACATAACCTTAACAGAGGCCGAAACCCCAACCCCCCCCTGTCTCCTTTTGTTTTGTCTTGCGGGAATACAAGGGGAGGAGAAAACGTCTTGCCGCAGGAACCGTGCTACACACCGGAGGAAACCGGAGGCGGCGGCGGCGACACCGAGCCGCCCAAGGCCCAACTGATCTCACGCTCTGCTGGGCCGGGCCCGGAGCCATGCCCTGACACCCTGGGCCACGCCTTGACACCCAAAGCCACGCCCTGACACCCTGAGCCACGCCCTGACACCCTGAGCCACGCCCTGACACCCTGGGACCCCTCACAGGATTTCAAACGTTCCACTTCACAATTTACAATATTTGTAATCCATGTAAAATGGACATTATACCATCAGATACGTTACCCTCACAGCACAGTCATATTTTAAGGTTCCTCTTGCATTAAGCGTCAAAAATGCAGCAGTCAAATAGATGACTTAGGGAGATGTGATTATGTAAACAGCACTCTGATTGGCTTAGGTTATAGCCAATGAGGCACAGTGAATCAGCAGCATCAGCAGGAGAGTAGAGTTAGACATGACAATTTGGCCATGATATGACTGAGGCAATTAGGCAATGAGATTAACGAAATGCTACAGCAGAACCAGAATCTGCACAAACCGAGGAAAGCAGAGACATTTTGATCAACCTGCTCTACGGAACCGTCTCATTACATCCATTAAGCCTGCGTTGGTTGAAAGTGTAGATTTTCCGGGGTGTACTTTCAAATCATTATAATCCAAAACGACTGCACTAAAAAAACATTATGTGCTTTGGGATTATTCCTAAAGTCTGTAGATGTTGCATGGACGCCAAGCGCACCATACCACCATGTGTTCTGGCATGTAGACTGACGTGTTTATTCGTGAACAAAACATTAGTACCATCAATGCAAAAAGTGCCAGTTGGAATACACCCTATTGTGAATCAATAGAACGGGAGTTGTGCAGAGTGTATTTTGTTAGTTATTCGTGAGTGAACTTGGACAATGAATTTAGTATATTACAAAATATACCCATTCAGAATAGGTAGTGGCGGGATCATTGGCGATAAATAAAACATCTGTGACCTTATTTTCTATGCAGCACAGCTTGGTCCAGAGACGCCATGATGGTTAACGCTAAATAAAGGATGAGTCTGTCCAAGGTGCTTCTATAAAATAAGACTGAGTCTGAAAATGATTGGCCAATTTAGAATTCTTAGTTACACTGCATTCCTTTTATTGGACCTTTATTAGAAAAGGAAGTCTAAATGATGTGAGATACTTGAATACAAGCTCATACTAACAAATAAGCCCTTGAAAATATTGGACAAAATTACCTAAGATGAACAGCTAAAAGATGCTCTCACACACACACACACACACACACACACACACACACACACACACACACACACACACACACACACACACACACACACACACACACACACACACACACACACACACACACACACACACACACACACACACACACACACACACACTTTCTTGGCAGTGCGAATTGAATTAAAGATTGTCAACGCAACAAGGAAGCCCATCAACTCCCTGGATGTCAATTTGGGCTCCAACTGCTCATTTTAAATATTATGTATAGTAGAGTGGCCTCCAGAATTGTATTATTTTTGTATAAATATGATGAATTCCTATGCTTCAAAATGTCATGAAATATTACCTGCCCCGTCTATCATTTGCCAAGCCAGCACTGTGGCACGGCTTGATTGATGCCTTATAAAACATCAGTCTCATTTGAAGCACAGCCAAGACGTTAGTTATATTATGATGTTATATTTATAGTAAACCACAGGGAGTTTTACAGTTAAAGTTTTAAGTTGAACAATACACGCTAAATAGTGACTCCAATAGGTTGATACGGACCCCAAAACTTACCTCCACAACAACGGACATTGACAAGCAGCTTTCAAGAATCATAAAAACTCAAGTTAAAAACATTCAGGTGATTTCAATGATTCATAAGATCTGCATTTCAAGAATGAAGGCCGGTCCCAAAGAGGGAGGCACTGCAAAGCCACAGATTCCCCTCCCATGCAAGTCATCAGCTCATTGATATGGAGCGGGCGTCTTCCAGGGCCACCGCTGGGGACTGGTAGGACATGCCAACGTACTCAAAAAGGTCACGTTCATACACACGGGTTCTCGTGTCCTCCGACGCGCTACGCCTCAAATCACAAATCAACGTGAGCGTCAGGCGCGGTTTAAACCTCGCCTGCCATTTTCCACGGGGCTTCTCTTCCGAGTCTCTGGAACCACCTGACCCACCCTCCCGCCATGCGTGTCAGCGCTCTGATGAAAGCCCCCCCGACACACGGGGGATGATATATAGAGGAGGACCTTGGCGGCCCGTCCCATAAATCTGATATTATATGCATGGAAAAGCGCTTGCCGGGCAAGGCTAGAGCAGTTTACTAACTGGCAGAGCAGAAAATGGGGAAAGATACCGCTGTCTGTTTCAAAAGGGAGGCAATCAATGTTTGAAATCTTAGACGACGAGATACTGAGTAGGCAAGTGTGTACCGCGTGCCCCACACACACACACACACACACACACACACACACACACACACACACACACACACACACACACACACACACACACACACACACACACACACACACACACACACACACACACACACACACACACACACACACACACCTAAACCAATATCCCAGCTAAAGCAATGGTTCATCCGAGGGTTTATAAGCCACTGCAGCTCTCTCTCATTCCCACTCTCTCTGACCCTCTGTACCCGCAGTGTGTGTGAAGGGGAGCCAAGAAGAAGCATGCTTCTCCGAGATAATGTGTGCATAAGCGGATGACGACCATCTCAGGCTATTCAAGGGGCACATTATAACGCTGCTCCGGCGTGCCTTAGAACACGCACTTGAAAACACACAATTGAACCACTTGTGCAGAATGGCAAGGAACAACAGATTAAACGTCATTTAGAATGAGGGGTCTTGTTGGTGGCTCTTAGGGTTGACATTAAATGGCATTCATGAGGCATTGAGCGTCTTGCTGGTGTATTACAGGGCTTTTTTAGATGGACCAGGTACCTTTGGGCTGGACAAGAGGGCAAGGAGTCGGATTTGATCCTTCAGGACTTGAATAGATCCTGCACCGTGACAAAAGTATGCCACTTAGCTCTATGGATGCACCCATGCATGGCCCATCCCGTTAGATCGTCCATCGTCGCTCAAAATATGCTAACACCGTTATGCTATCGGTCGATGACGTGTAACGTTGTCCCATGTTTGAGTACCAGGTGATTTTGCCATGTTCTAGTTTGTTAAATGCTGTTAGTATATGTTGACACCACCGAGGATAACGTATGTCTGCAGTCTGCTAGACAATACATTCCAGAGTTGAGGTGATTTCAGCCATTTATTACAGAAGACCTCATAGCTTTTGTAACCTAGCCTAATTGAAATGTTTAAGTCACTGCAGAGAATAACTACCCATACATCATCTTTAATATTCGTAAAACATGAAAAGAATCCAGCAGAGTGCCGGCAGGTGCAGCATTAGTCTTCTTCGGTAGAAAACCCAATCTGCAATGTGCAGCTCTGTGACCCTCCATTAATTACGAAGCTTATTTAGAAATCAATAAAAATCCCTTTAAATGGGTCTGGGGATGGCAAAGGCCAGTGTTATCCAATGAGATTGATCTCATGTTTCTCCTGGCCAACCAATTAAATCTGTCTCAGAGGAAACCCAGCAGACATAGCTATAGAATTACACATGCTACTACGCCCACACACACACACACACACACACACACACACACACACACACACACACACACACACACACACACACACACACACACACACACACACACACACACACACACACACACACACACACACACACACACACACACACACACACACCCCTTGAGAGTGATAATTACCTTGATCGCAGATGTTACGGAAGGTCAGAAACAATGGTATAGCAGAGAGTCTACATTTCATCTCAAAACAAACATGAAATCCATCTTCTTACACAATCAGACAGCGTGAGTTTTGAGTTTAGGATTGTTAGGCTGAGCCTCAGGAAAAACCAACCCTCACCGGAAAACAATATGCAATGGTGAACCCATTTCGGATGAACCCCTTGCAGTAGGGAAGAAGATAATATGTATTGCCCTAGGAAAAGCATGGAACGTACCTGGATTGTAATGACCAAGGGCTGTCTGTCTAGACAGAAGATGTGCGGAGGACACAATTCTATGGGCTCGCTGAAAGCGGGACCCCTGAAGTGTGTGCTTAGGGTCCCAGCCAACTTCAATGTCAAACATTGAGGTTGGTTGGGGAGCAGCATTGTTTTTCCTGTTTACTCTGAGGAAGTGCTACAATATTAACCAAGTCATCCATAATGCATTGATTTCCATTGTTTATGTTTATAGACTGTATGTGGCAAGGGCTGCTCAGAATACCAGGGAGAATATCAGAGGGTCTAGGAGAGGCAGGGAGGGAGTGTGGTCCTGCTTATCAAAAAGCCAGAATGATCTGAAGATGTACCGATTCCTCAGAGGAGGAAGGCAAAATACACAGGTGAGGCGCACACGCACGCGCACACACACACACACACACACACACACACACACACACACACACACACACACACACACACACACACACACACACACACACACACAGGGCAGCAAAACAAAGCGTATCACAGCCCTCTCTCCCCCAAGTTTGCTGCCGGAATCTGTGCAGCGTTGCTTGGGCATAAATCAGACTTCCATCTCCAGAGTGTGGACGGCCTGGGAAACCGGGCCTCCATAAATCACCCTTGTATCAATAGAGGGGAAGTGTCTTCCCCGGGCCGGCAAGGTGAGGGGTGTAACTGGTCGACTCACGGCCCACTTAATGCTGGACGGAGAAGAGGTCCGCGCGGCCCACCGAGAACAGATTACTTATTAATCTACATTAATGTCACACCCTGCTCGCCGACTCTGCAGGGGGGAGTGGAAGCTACGGATGTCTGCATCAGGGTGTTTGATCAGTCACCAAAAGACCGGCGTGGTTATGAATGAGGTTAAGACGGGGCTTTCTGCAGAGGCAACGCATCCCTCATGGCTCTGGGTGAGTCAGTGTGGAGGAAGCTGTCTGTTAGCGTTGTTGCCAGAGCAAGGTGGAATGGCATAGGTTAGAAATGTATATATAAACCGAAAACTGAACTTGAGCAACGTTTGTGTCACTCAATCTCTTGAGACTAGTGTGATCAATCTCTGGACATCTGTCTATTGGTGGAATGGTTTAACACCAATAGGCTCAAAGCATATCATATCTAACACATGACATGCTAAAATGTGTTAGCCTGCCATGTCATCAGTAGTCTAACACCATGTCAGCAGTTTTATGTTATCCCACTAACAAACAGGTAAGGCATCAATGAATGAATGAATGACGTAATGGCCGTGTCACTTAAACCTGTATAAACCGGGTATTTAGAGAAGAGCTGAGAGCTGGGACACATAGAGGCCCTGGTTCAGGTGCCAAGACATAAACAAAAAGGCAATACATCTCACGAGAGCATAAAGACTCCAAAAGTAAGTAGGACCAGCATGCCCGTCTCCGAGGGCCTGCTGGCATCTTTCATTTCTGCAAGGACATTTTTGTTTTAACTGCTTGTGCTGGTTCCAGCTTCCTGTGGCCAAATCTATAGCACTGTGGCTACGAGGAGATGATCGTTAAACTACATTGCTTGCTTGAGAATGACTAATGCCTCCAGCATAGCGAGAGAAGAGATGGAGCGACCGCAGCGCTCCTGCTAGCTACCCACGCCAACAGGCTTCAAGCATAGCATAGCATAGCCCAGTGAGTTATGATCTGCTTTGGCTGTGTCAGGGCCCTGTGGGGAAACGGAAGGCCTCCTACATGGAGCCGGGAGGATGCAGTTACCGTTACCCGAAATCCACACGCGGGCACGCACGTATACCACTTACACACGCACGCACACACACGTACACACATGGGCACGCACGTACACACATGGGCACGCACGTACACACATGGGCACGCACGTACACACATGCACACACACACACACACACACACACACACACACACACACACACACACACACACACACACACACACACACACACACACACACACACACACACACACACACACACACACACACACACACAGAGAGAGCACACACACACACACACACACACACACACACACACACACACACACACACTTAACTGGTTTACGTCTGTCAGCCGCTCTGCCTCTCTGACATAATGTTATTCAAGGGAACCTCGCCGAAATAACACGTCCGCCTCTGCCACAGTCCAAGAAGAAACATAAAATGGAAAGTAATTTATTGTTTCCCGCCCGCCGTCGCTTCCCCCACCATGCTGCAAAACTCTAAACCGTCTGAATGTTGGTTCCAAATTATGCCAGGGAATTAGCCAATAACGCGAGCCAGGTAGCCAGGTTTAGACGAGGGGAAATGAATAATTCCAATAAGTTCAGAACAACATTCTTATACTTCGGGCGAAACACGTTAAAGGTGTTTGAAAGTGTCTCTCCCACACCTCATTCTGATGCCGGGGCTGGAGGAATGGAGGGGACTGCAATTGTCGTTGATTAATGGAGAAGCATTTTCCCCTGGCAGACGTCAAAGTGACGGCAGCAGCAGCAGCACCTGATTTTAATTTGTTGTGCGTGTGCGACATTAGTCTCTCTTCGTCTTTGTTTGGATGCTGCTGTGAATAATAAAGAGCCGGAGACGGCGCTTCGTGTGTAGCATAAACCACGCCACGTGGAAGAACCGGCTCAACAAAGGGAATCGACTGATTTCGTTAATTTGTTGACTTTTAAATCGATTGTAAACGTTTCCATGTTTGTTTTTGGACAGCCCCGTAGAGGAGATTTCTTATTGTCAGTATGTCATAGTATAAATGCCTGCTGCAGGGGGGCCTGCTGTAAATGCATCTTGTTATTTCGGGAATAAAACGGTCTCTTGTGTATTTATATCATCGATAGACAGAACAAGGGGACTTGGGGAGTGTGCAGGTGTCGGCTTTAATGCCGCCACCTACTAGAAATCATTAGTCGCTGCCTTGAAGTGTGGAAAGGAAGCAGAAACTGAAGGAAGCGCGAGAACGTTATCTACATATTGTCAGATATGCTACTGTCTAGTGTCATAATAAGCATACACCATTGAAGTTCATATCACAAAATGGATGTTCCAAAAAATAAAGGAAAACTGCTGTATACTATCAAGATTTTCATTTTTAGCAATTCTGGATAATACCAATTTTCTCTTCAAGACTGTTAAATATTCACCTCGTTACCGCGGGTGAAAACAGGCCAAATCAGATATGGGCTAGATAAATTAATTTGTCGGCTGCCGCCACCAGTCTATTTTCCCTTCCACTTCTTCGTGCTGCCAATTCAAATTAGACCCACACCTACCGGCAATATAAATGGACTGGGCTGAAGTCACTGCATAGAGCAAAACTGATGGGGTCATATTTTTCTGAATATCTAAATGTAATGAAACTTCTGGCCTTTCATCTGCCATCCCAATATACGGTCCTTTGCACGTCAATGAAGGAGACTGCGGTGTACACAAGGTTTTGCATAAATCGTGTCAAAAGGCCTCATCTTGTATCTCCTCTGCACCCAGCCCCTTGTTCAAACAAATGGGCCCCGGCTTCAGAAAAAAAAACCCATGGCCTCATGTTTGACGAATGGCTTGGACGTGCAAATAGAGTCGTGACATGGCAAGACAAGGTCATTGTGCAGAATGCTATTAGTGGCAGATAATCAACCTTGGTGCGAGCAAATTTGCATTGAGATTGAGGCAGTTAAAAAGCTGCCGGTGACTCTGACCCCAGCCAGGGGTTGGAATTAAAATCTTAAAATGAAATAGATGGGGATTCAGAGGCATCATCTCCTCTCCTTTTGGGAAGATCTTTAGCACGGTTTGGGGCCCTCGTTTCTATTGTAGAAAGTAGAGAATGAAACAGGCCAAGGTTTGTTCTCGGGTTCAATCCCAAGGGCTATAATTGAGGGTGAATGGATGAAAATCATTCAGCGGTTGGAGGGAAAAAAAATCTGTTTCTGGCAATCCTTCCATCTTGGATGGGCCCAGCAGCCATTCATTCAAGGGGGCCACTGTCTGGGTGCCTGAATGAAAGTCTACACGTATCCCTCATGGTTCAGCCGCCATACTCTGTCAGGGCGAGGTCTGGCCCCCTGACACCTTCAGCCAGACCCTATCTGGTGCCTTATCTGCACCACTTTGTAGAGCACAACCCTTTGGCCAAACTCCTGTCAAATTAACCGCTGCAAGCTTTCATTTTATGTCCACAAGTACTGCCCAATTAGACTCATTTGTCTATGGTGCCCGGCAACATGTCTGCGGCCTGTACGGAGCTTGTAGTGATTTTATGTCTCTGGATATAAGAGTCCGATAAAGCGATGGGCTCTCCTGCTTGGGGGTAATGCATATTGAGCGCGACTGACAGGTCTATAGAATCACCGTGTGCTCGTCAGAGCCAAAAGGTTCTGGTTTTCATTACAAATCGGTAGAGCGTAGCAAATACAGGCTTGTTTTAAACTAATAATCGAAACATTTAGGTGGGAAAGAATTATGTTCAGATGATCATGAATAAAGTTATCGTGAAAGTGTGCCAACATTGAAAAATCAGTTTCAATATAACTATAAAGATACAGCTTGCGATTTAGTGAGAACACCACACCAAACGTGCTACCTCCTTGTCAACAGTTACTCAGTGGAGGTGTTAAAATACGGGGAGACTTTCGAAAGTACGTCCCAGGGGTCTGCTTCTCCAACTTTCCGGCGAGAACCAAAAGGCTGGCGGGCACGGGGCCATCAAAGATTCAGGGGGCATAGATTTGAAACCGCAGGAACCAAAAAGAGCTCAGATCAATGAGCTATCCGAGTCCAACAAAGCAACTGGAAATAGGAACTACTTAAAGATCACAAATGGTGACAATAAGTCAGAAGGGCAAATGTAATGACTTTTGGTGCGGACCAAATGAGTTTCTGCCCCACACCTCGACCACCTGGTGCGCGACAAAGACGGAGAAAAACAGATCCAATGTCAGAGGCGATTGTTTACAATAGTTGGGTTTCCTATTCCAACAACATCTGGGGAAATAACGTCATGCATTATGCCAACATGGCTGGGAGCGGGGTTTTGTTAAAGGTAGTCCACGCTGTGTGAGAGGATAGTGAATGTCGAATACATTTGTCCAGTCTTGTTGCATTATTTACACCGCCACCATCATATTTACGTTCACACAGAACTTTTGCAAAAATCTGAATAAATGCAGTTAATATAGGCCTAGGATTTACATTTTTCACGTGAAAAAATGTAACTAATATTCATTTGTTAATGAGGGTGACAAGGTGACTACAAGTTAATTAATCGTTTATTTTCCTTTCCTTCTGTTTTCCTTGTTTCCTCACCTTGCTTTCAGGCACTTTGAGAGCCAACACCAAGACCTGTCCTCCAGGTCATAGAATACGTGAGGATGTGGGCTCCTTGTGCATACGTAACATGCAACGAACGCACCCCAACAATCATACATTTGAGTAAGAGACAATTTGCCAATGATGCCCTCTTTCGAGTCCGATCAGCCGCCATTTTCAACAGGATCAAGAGACTGGAGAGTGGGACGTGTTGACATATTTCCTCCATTTACTCCTCAGGAAAGCTAATGCAGCTCACAAGAGTGATAATCCTGGCAACCTGGTGTGATGATGAACCCAATCGTATTAAGCGTAAATATGGGGAGGAAACAGGATAAAAACATCTAGCCTGTACACCTGCTCTTGTAGCATAGCATGCGGGATGAATGCTGCCAGCGAAGAGCCTGACTGAAATACATCCAATCCAAGGTGTTAAGCTAGCAACCTTAGATGGCCATCTGACAGCCAGGGCTATTGCTGTATATCAATAAATGTCTGTTACAATCTAGACGCCCTCTCCTCATGTGTCAATATCACGGCCGAAAGTTGTTTACTTCAAATGGAACACAAAATCAAAGTAAAATAATAAGAGCCAAGATTGCTCAATCTTACGAACGGTTTTGTTCAATTGAAATGCGCCCCAACTGCGTCATGAAATTGCTTAAATTAGGTTCCTAATCAATTGTGTGGTACACTGAATGAAATTACTTTCTTTTCATGCAATGTTTTCATGTGATGTAATTATAAGACATTTGTGATTAGTTCTACGCCCCTAGCACTGATTCCGATAGAAGACGCAAATCTGTGCGAATAAATCCAGAATCCAAGACACACACTGAGATTCCAAGTAACACACACACGCACACAGACACGCACACGCACACAGACACGCACACGCACACAGACACGCACACAGACACAGACACAGACACAGACACAGACACAGAACAGACACAGACACAGACACAGACAAAGACAGACAGACAGACAGACAGACAGACAGACAGACAGACACACCTAATACATTCATCCCTGTATGATATTCCTCTGTTAGTAATGCAGTGAAACAGCTGCTTGTTGAGATAAAGAGGCAGTTATACTCAGTCGGTCAGACGCAATGATTAAGATTGGCAGCGAGTAGCCGCATCTGTCTGCCCGGCCAGGGAAAGCAGAGCCTCTGCCAGAGGAGGGAAATACCTGTAGTCCCTTCAACCATTCCCAAAGGTCAGAGCCGGACATAAGAGAGCCAGTCTATGGATGGGCTTACGTAATCCACCAGGGACGGGTCGTGCCAGGCCTGGAACAGCAGATAAAAAAATAAAACGCTGGGTTCTATTGCCCTCTTCAGACGGTTTGTGTAAGCCTGACACACTGTCAAAAATCGACAGTGGGAAAGAAGTTATATAAGTGAAGGCTAAGCAGACTGTTCCATGGGATCTACTGCATTAATCTTTTTTAAATGAGGGGCAACGTATTCGATTAAAGGGGTAATATTATGCCACCAGGTGTGAGTTTGATTCGCCATTACAAGCCGTTTGAAAATTAGGAAATCTGCCATTTTCGTGACATCACAAGTGTCCTGCTAGATGTACGCTGGATAAATTAGTCAACCAGCCTCACTGTCATTGGTCGATGGCGGTTTCATTGCCATGATATAAACGTATAATAACTACGGTATATTTTATGTAAGTTACAAATAATTTGACCATATAATATTGTACTATTATCTGGGAAAAAAACAAACACGAAAAGAAAGCATTTTATTTCAACAGATGTATTTGTATGCCTTGTTATCATTATATTATTATCATGCAGGACCAAAAAAGTTTATGTGCTTCATACATACTTTATATATATACTCTCGATGGGTACGTCCGAAAGGCCTACTTATTCGAGAGCAAAACACATTTACCTGAAATTAGGTCAGAATCGTCCACACAAATATCCAAGAAGCGCTCTAAAAAGGCTGACAAACGACACGCCACATATCCGGTTATCCATTGGCTGGAGCAACCGTGCAGGCTGCCATCTTTTTGTTTTGAATCCATTTAATGGATTCTGGGGGATATGGGGAGGAAGATGTGGGCTGGACCCAGCTGTCAATGATGGCTGGCAGAGATAAGAGGGGAGGGAGTGGGTCTGAACAAACCTGTGCATACATGCTCCCAGTGGGATCTTGGTTTAAAGAATTCCCTCAAAACCCCCAATAATACACAGATGGCTCTGATTAGCTCCGTCTTTGGCAGAACTTTCCACCTATACGTGGCCCATCTCTACTGAGGACTTTTTAAGATGCAAAGCATTTCACAGAGTTTATCCAACCTTAATGTGTTGTAGGGTCTTTCATAACCAAATGAAGATTCGGGCTTGCGTCGACTTTCAGAAAAGTATATACCCCAGCTCAAGTCAAGTACGGTTCGACAAGATGATAGTAATTCAATAAGCTGCTCAATAATACATTTTATTAAATGTATTAGATATTTTAGGTACTAAATTATACGAGTGTAGACCTGACCTGGTTTCGGAAACGTTTTTTGTCCAATTCTGACAGTGAAAGTTCCCAGACTGCAAAACAATTTTTCATTGTCTGCCCATACTATTAATATGCAAAGAGCGTCAAGGGGAAAGAGTTGAAAATGTGATTATAATGGGGGTTTGGCTCAGTCCAGACTCTACTTGAATGCAGATTCGCAACACATTTTATTCATGCTTCTTATTTGCGCATTAGAACAGACTCTGTGACCTTAATGTCTATTGGAGCCTGCCTTCTCTGTGAGGGATAAAGACAAGCATTCAAAAGGTCTTAAGGCCGGTCCACTGCGGCTGTAGTTCAAAACAACATCTATGCTACAATGATGGCCGACGGACAATTGACTAAGAACGCTGCATCTTCAGATCGAGGAAGAGACCTATAAATGTGGTTCTACAAAGCGTTAGGGTGAAGCCACTGCCCAGTCTCGATTAATAAGCATACCATTACACTCTCTAGTTACGCACATTTAAAAAAAAAAAAAGAAATCTGTCATTTGTGTCCCTGCAAGTGATCATGTATAAAATTAACAGCCCCCCCAAGTCTGTTGAATCTGCTGAATGTTTGATTCCTCCTCAGTGAGCAAATCACAGCGCAAAGCCAGGGCAGCCTTCCATCTCATGCCACAGAGTCCAAAAAACTAAGCAACACGTCCAGCATTCAACCCAGCCTCTACCGTTTTAATGGCCTGCATTGCAATTAGGCGGGCTTTTAGGGGAACCGCGCATGCAATCGGGGAGAGGTAAAAAAAAAAAAAAAAAGCAAAAACACTGTGTGCTTGAAATGTGACAGATGAAAAAGACTGTTAACAGCGCCAGTTGGTCACTTGCCCCCTCAGTCCTGCTCATTAGTAGGTTAGTAACATGAGCAGGCCTTTCTTCAGCTTACCAGTGACTCTGTGCTACATACTACACTGCCGCTGTGGCTGTTCTGTTAAGACAACAGGAAGAGGTACAGGAACACCACTGCAAGCATTGAAAATTGTGATACCTCGTGTTGCATATTAACACTGGTTTTTCAAAGCGTTTGCTTAAGTTATAATGGGCATGTCATCTTTCAAGGGAATACATTGAAGGAAATGTTTTTTTTGGATGGCAGTTGTGAAGGATCCCTTAAAAACACATCGGGTTCTGAAACTGCCACTTAGAAAAGCAACTATTTGAGAACAAAATAAAACCAGATACATTTCGCCAAAGAAACGAATACCATCTCAACGAGGACTCAAATAAACAGTGACATGGAAAGGAAATTAAGCCTTTTTTCAACGCAAGGTTTTCGGATCAAAATACAAAAACTGAGGAGTGTGGTTGTCATCAAGTTCTATTTTAATCAAACCACATGTAAAAACGCAAAACTGACTCCACCACAGCTATTACAACAGTTGTTGTTTAAGGTTAAACATGCAGGTCATCCGTTAAACCATTAATCGCATTCAGCGGAATTTTGATTCAGTTCCAAGGGTTTATGTACAGCCTCAGTCCAGCCACAGTATCTGGACATTTACTTTTATCCAAACACAATGTTGTTTTATTCCCCATGAGCAGATTTGCATGGCATGCTTGGGAACGCGGGTGGGTTGATTGGACCAATTATTGTCAGACAGAACGGTAACACTATCCATTTGCCTCTCTAATAATAATCTGGTATATGGACGAGTTCATGGTGGCCTCAATGACTGAGGTGTACTCATCCAGTCTCTGCAAAACAATCCCAAATAATCAACTTTCAAACACTGCGCTAGTAGTTTTGATGACACAATGCTTGTTCTGGGAGGCATTAACTTGTCATTCTAGTGTTCCAGGTCATGGTTGAATTAATCCGATTGATTCGATAAAAAGATGTATCAAATGTTTCAGCAAAGCCAGAATGTGATGCAATACAAAGCTGCATCAATCGTTTGAGTAAGCCAAAATGAAAGGCAATGAGGGTGGAGAATTTGTAAATAATTAATAGGGATTAATAATGAGGTGACATTCATTCAATTAAACTTGGCCTATTTAAACAGAAGAAAAAAGCAGTAGGTAACACTATTCCATATGGTGAGGTGTTGATAGAGCAAAAGGCTACATTACAATTTTTAACTTGTGACTATGCAGGGACATCCACACCTCGAAGGCTTGAAGTCTTCAGTGTTTTGAATAAATTAATGAGCTGTCAGGCTCAAGAATTGCGGACAAATTGCTTTGAAACGGTTTTACTACCCTCTATAATCTGGGTCAATTGTATCCTTATTTTTAGAGGCGTTGAGAAGTCGTCGGCAGCTTTAATAGATCAATCATCCAATTGGTTGTAAAATGTGATTGTACTATAACTTTGATTTGTTGATGTGTGTATAGTATATATATATAAATGTGTGTAATACTTGCCTGTTTGACTCTTCCGTAACAATTGTAAGATGCTTTGGATAAAAGCCTCTACTAAATGCCCTAAATGTAAACACTAAATTATAAATGTAAATGTAATGAATTCTCATCGGTTCGCACAGGATGCCAGAGTTGACCCGTCGGTTTTGCACTTAGTGTGAGCGTGAAGCTTGGGGCCCTTGATGGCCTATCAAGGGCCCCACTCAGTGCTGCTTAGGAGCCATAAGGAACCAATTCAACATTAACGGAGAGCAGGCGGCGTTCACCAAAACACTGCCTTCACTTAATGTCACCTCCATACATCAGACCAATTGGAAACGACGATGTACATTTTAAAGAAGTCACGTCAGTGACAGCGTTGAGCCTTTCGGGATTTAGAACCAAGACCGCCGCCCCGGTAGTATTAAGAGCCCCCCCAGGGATGCACGGTGCATCACGAGAAAGCCAATGCCAGCTTTAGTGGGTTGACATTGGGAACGACAGAGCCTGGAGGTGCAGATTTACCTCCTATCTGCACCATCTGCTGCAGCAGGAACTAAGTCACATCAACAGCTGAACGGCGGAGGCAGCAAGATGGATCTGAACTGCGCAAACAAACAGGAGAGTAAGCAGGTCCACTCCCTCTTCGTTACTTTACCTCGCCCAATCTGATCCATCAAAACTGTCAGCGTTGACTTTAAGACTGTGTATAAGGCTACAACATATAGCAGTTTGACAAAGCTAACCGAGAAAGAAACGGGAGTTTGTGAAGACGGCTAATCTTCAAGACCCATGGAGAGTTACACTTTTGACAACTCTAAAAACTGTCAACTGATACTACTGCCAGGGAACATTCATAGGGATGGACCTGAAGGCTTGTAACTCAATCGTCAACCCTGATCCGCTCCAGAAACTAAAATCTCATTCAGAACATAATAACAAAATCGTCTTGTTCACTGCTTGCCCATTTAGGGCCATAGTCAAATTAAGGGTTAAAATTAAAATAAAAATGATCTGGTTTTTCACACTAGCCTATCTGAAACCCTGTTATATGAAACTATACATATACAATGTGTGTATCATCAAAAGGCTGTATTGATTTACCTAAATCTTTAGTAAATATGAATAACAACCAAGACAGTAGCACCCGATAGTGGTGGGTAGTCCGTCATCCATTCAGATGTGCCGCTGGCGCTGGGGGAAATCCCTGGTATTTGTGGACTAGAGCTAACAACCCCTTCATCCCTCGACCCCACCCCCTCCGGGGAACAACCGTTCTCCTCAGATCCCCCTTCCCCGACCCAACACCAATAATCAACCTCGACGACATCTTAGGCTTGATGATGCTTCATTACATGGTATTCCCTCGCACGCAGCTAAAAACAGGGGGAGATTACCGTGAAACTGTAAAACATCCACCCGGTTAAATAGATGCTTACGGAAATAAAATAAAAAAGTATTGGGTTCTACAGCCCCGCCACTGTCAAGGCCCTGCAGAAGTCCATTGCACATCACAAAGAGAGCTAATGCTAGTGTCAATGACGTGACATTGACACTGAGTGAGTCTGCCGCTTCGGATCTACCTGCTAGAGCAGGAATTATGCCAGAGCAACAACAGACTGCCAGAGCCAGCAATACGGATCAAAGGCGACCGGGGATCAGTCCGTCTTCTCCTGGCCCTGGCCTGCTTCGGCATACTGCCAGAGGTCTGTATACACTAAGTATCCGTATATTACGCGGTACAATGTATTTATTCAAAGCCATATGGGGCGTGACGGGTTGGGCAGTAACTCAGGAGGAGGAACGGGTCGACGGACAACCAGAAGGTTGTTGGCCATCCAAGGGGTTGAATGCTGCGGAAAAAAAAAGACTAAATCGGAGGGAGTTTTCTCAAGACTTACAATGTACTGAGAATATAGGGTCTTTGTCAATATCAACACAGAGTAGACCACTCTGAAAGTCCTTTCATGACCCTTTGGAGATGGGAGGAATGCATTGTATGTCGGTTTATGGTTCGGGCTGTAATGTATGCTCCCCCTACACATGGTTCGCTGTGAGCGGCTCTTTTGTTCACTGCCAGCTTTGGGTCGCGGCGATTCACAGCGCGAGAGGGGAGCCAGTGTCAAACGGTCAGAAGGCATTTTTAGTCAGACAAAGCATTAGCATCGCTGCCTTCTGCCAAGAAACGAGAGCGGCGTTCTCCGTGGTTAGCCTCTCTGAGAGGGGAGAACGGGTTTAACCCGGACCGCGCCTCCAGTTCATTTGCTGTGCTCCGGTTCCCCTCATTTGCATACACGGGAGGCCGGCAACTGTCACTCTGCATACTCTGCCCTGCCACTTGACGCCCCACACCGCCTTAGCCGGCCAACAGAACAAGTATCATCTGCTTTGTACAAAACAATAACTATACCGGTAATATATATTTAGAGTTTTTACAGCCCATTCAATGTCTCCTTTGAACTACTGTCTTATTTACCAAACCAAGGCAATTATCTTACTGGCTGCTGCTGCTGCCCTGGCTGCCATAGTTACAGTCATTAGGCGCTGCAGCACTGCCGTCCTCTGTCCCCGTCCTCGTCCTCGTCTCCCAGAAGGAGGTTCAGGCTGTCTGTGTCCCCGAAAAGCTTCTCCAGAAAATCGGCTTTGTATCCATTTCGAAGGCAAACAACAATTTCATGGCTGGCCAGTCAGAGAATAATTACACGTGGCCCCCGAGTCGACACATCGATCAGCTGAAATAAGACCATTCTCGACTCACGGCTGTGATGAAAACTTCACCTTCATCTTGGTTGGAAAAATAGAATCACACCGAGGACTGAGCAGTGCCACATCTCATCGGTGATGGAGCTTAGCTCGGTAAACCTCATCTATTATGCAGCATACAATCCTTCCAACAGGAAACCTTTCCAGCTAAGGTCATTAAAAAAAATTATTTATTATTTTTTTTCGGTTTTATGGTTTTGCGTCTTAGATTTTTCTCTTCTGCCACAGGTGAAAAAAAAAAGGGGAATTTAAGAATGCAAGAATTCTTAACGAGATCCAGGGGACAAAAATTGAATAGTTGTTGTAGCAGTAGTCTTAACAGTCCATCGAGAAACCACTGTCAATCAACACTTGATGAGCAGAACCACAACCCAGCTCCCTGGCACACTGTGACACTTCAGCACTGTGTTACGATTTACCTTTTTAAAAAGGGAGCATTGATAACGGCCCCGCTAGGGAGACCTGAGAGAGGACTCACCATGAGGTGCCGGTCAGCAGGTCTCTGAATCGTGCTTTGAGGACAGCAAGGCGCTACATTCCACTGGGCAGAACCATAGTCCAGATCCCTCTCCACCGTGGACGGCTCGTCCTTTTTTCTACAAAAGCAACCACAGGGAAATAGGGTTAGGTCCAAGATGAAAGCCGAACAGAGTGAGGCTTCTTTTGACACGACAGCGGAAACTAGAGTCACCAGACTCAGTCGCATGGGCAAGGACAAGCAGTGGTGGTTTACGAATCTTGGTCCCGTCTGTGTTTAGTGGGGATATAATTCTCCTAATTGTCATGCGGGCGTGTTTCTTGGTGGAGGGGACGGTTCCATCCACCATTGTCATCCAGAGATGATCTGACTCCTGTGCTGCATTCAATCCTGTGCTGGGTATAATCATGCGAAGAACAATGCCCCTGAAACAGCATGCTAGCATGTAATTAGGCCTGTGGTATGGGTGTGGTGTAGTGTTATCTTTACATGAAAAACACGCAGGCATCCAATCCGAAAAAAGAGAATTACAGGAAAAGTCCCTTATCATAGTTCAAGAATCTAGTAACCAACACATGTTTAAATCCCTGGGGGTACCCTCCACTCAGTTCAGTCGTTTCTAGGAAATTCTGCAGCACGTATAATTGTTGTGTTTGCTCCAATATTGAGTGTATGCTCTGATTATGATAAGTCTCACCTGGAAGTCACTTTAGATACAAGTGTCAAAAGATGATTGAAATACAAGTTTATTGTGGATCCTCTGAAACGGATTGCCTATTGTTAATTATGTTGTTAATGAGGGTAAATGAAATGCAACCCACAGAGCATCATTTGTATTGAGTTTCCGTGGGTTTATGAAGTTATTCCTCGCTTAGTAATTAAGTTAAACAAGGAATACTCAATTATGTGTTTAAAGCTACTTGCAGACTGTTAATAAACATAATAATAATAAATTAATAAACATCCCACATTAATAAGCAGAACCATTTGGTCAATACCTTCAAATATAGCTTGTTTCATGGTTTTTCTGCGCTTGCTTCTGAATTCTACAAGGGTAGCACGGACCATGACGCAAGAAAAGAAAATACTAAATATCCATGCAGGGAGTTATTAAGTTTGATCTGTAGGGGGTCTAATCAAAGCTTCCATAATACTGTATGAATTAGGCTTATCAAACCAATGCAAAATACCTCATTTAAGTAGGAGGAAAAGCTGCAGAATGCATTAGTGAATGGCTTTCGGAATATTAAACAATGGGAAATTAATCCTGTATGGTTCTTGTGATACAGAAATACACATCATTTCACTCATTTTTGTATTCAGGATTTGTCCAAGGCAAGATTAGATAACACCTTATTAATCCGCTGAATGTAGATTCATGTGTTACAGCAGCCAAATGGACAGAATAGTGCAGATAAAGACAAATAGATACCTCTGTAGGTACAATAATGTGCAATAAAATATGTCTAAAAGTTATAATTACTCATCATAAAATAAGTTATTTTGTATTCGACGAGCATTAGGAAACACTAAAGTGCTTTTCAAAATGGTTGCACCACAATTACCATCTGCTAAGACAGGGAAAATGCTTCGACTAATGATTTGAAAACACTTCTCAAATTGCGATTTAAATCTTCTTGTCTGGGCCTAGGTGTCGCGTATTGAATTGCATTAAAAATTAAATTTCCAATCAGGATCTCAAAGATCAACCATGGAAGTAATATAGAGGGTGGAGGGGGGGGGGGATGTGCGAGAACAAAAAGGCATAATAAGAAGAGACACCCTATTTCTAATGCCTCTCTCTCTCTCTGAGGTCAATCTGGTACATTCTGACCTCAAAGTAACGTGGTCTGAAAACCTGCAAAACTCATACCCAACTCCATTATTCACCAAAGCTCACAATTGTCCTTTGTTTACCGAAGCTAGAATTTCATTTGCAGATGTTCTTTTCTCTGGGCTCCGAGAACTGACAAGTTCTTGTGACAAGATCATCCCCCCCCCCCCATTCTCTTTAGCAACAGCTTCAAATCCGCTGTCTCCCAATGAATGAGAGCTCAAGCATTTAGCCTGCATCTGTTCTCCCTAAAACCACCCGTCCCAAGACACTAATGAATAACAAATGCTTTACGTTGAGGCAGTCTGACTTTCTGCCTATCTTGAAAGTTGGACAAGATTTACTGCCTTGGCTTGCACCACAGTGAGGCCGCTGCCGTAACCATTGTGCAAGTGAGAAATGAGCCCTTAGGAATGTCTTAGCATACTGCAGCGAACGAGGCCAGACCCCCCAGCACACAGTGGCTCGGTCCCCGGCTCAACGACTGCTCCATTATGGAAAAAAAAAATCATAATCACGATTATTTTGGTTGATATTGAAATCACGATTATTCAAATGATTTTTTTTGAGTTTGAAAACATGATGCATTTATTCAGCATGTCTCTCTCCAAAAAACACTTTGCAACTGAAAGCTTTGAAAATTTCGCCTTAAGAAAACACAGAAAATGGTCAAAATAGAAAATGTTGAAATTTAAAATAATGTACAGATATGTATCCAGCTGTTCTGCACTTTCTATAAAATATTTAAAGAAAAAGAATATATATATAATAATATTAACAATCAAAAACTCGATTATATTTGTTTTGTGATCGTTTGACGCTGAAATCGAAATCACGATCAAAGTTCTCACACACACACACACACACACACACACACACACACACACAACACACACAACACACACACACACACACACACACCACACACACACACACACACACACACACACACACACACACACACACACACACACACACACACACACTTTTGGACAGGGGTTCCAGGCAGCACAGTCGAAGCAGTTTGAAACCATTTCATCTACTTTTCACGAGTTATCGGAAAGCACACTCTGGGGAAATAGGGATGCTTCCCTCAAAATGGATGTCTTGAGTGCTAGCGAGTGGCTTTTCTCATTACTTTCAAATAAGTCACGACTGTAATGTGATTTGTAATGCAAGTCTGGCCCCTTAACAGGTTCTGATCATATTCGTTGCGACTGGAGGTGAATGGAGCGTTTACGCTCCTGCAGTCATGGCAGGAGGACCGGGGGGGGGGGGGGAAGGAGTGGAAAAGGACAAGGATGGGGTTTAAAGCACTACATAACAAGCCTAGTCACCGTCGGATATCCCATCCATTACGCCAGGTAAAACGTCGCAAAAAAGTAGGGTAGTGGTGGCACCTCGTTCGGCCAAGTCCCCCATAAAATCCTCACTCACTCCCGAAGTAGGGAAATAACATTTTCAGTGTACTCTGTAGATTAAATGTACAGCAGACACAGTATGGTTGCGGTGTTTGGATAAAAAAGAGGCAGGTATGAAGTGAACAACCCACTGCCCACCTGGGCCAATAACTCGAGATGGGGCGAGCGATGAAGACAAGGCCCCACTCTTCCTCACGCCCTCTCCTGCTGTGTTCCTTCAGGGAGGAGGATGATATAATGAATTCCACGGACATGCCAATAGGGGTACACTGGGCATTCTGCTGGATACCAATTAGCCACTAATTAGTCGGCATTGAGCTGCAGCCATCACTTTGGCCCCCCCGTAGACCACCCCGGTGAACCTGACCTTAAAAGACACCTCAGTCCTGGCACGGCGCTCACTAGGCCCTCTGTGGGGCAGCCATCAAGGCACTCCAGCTCATTTCTTTAATCTCATATTTAGGGAGACATGCTGGGGGGGGCGAATCCAGTGGAGTGAAGGAGGGAGCATCCAAAAGATATGCAACTCCAAGGGCTGGACATGATGTATCCATCAGCATCGAATTGTTACACGTCTGATAAGCTTTTGAGACGCCGGGCATGAGCCAATGAAACCTCCCGAGAGGGTTGTCATCAGTTTATATTGGGTCCATGAATACCTGCTGCTCACAGAAGGGGTCTGTGTCCGGAGTGATCCAAACGACTCCTCCATAATCAGCCTGGTTAGGCTTGACTACTCATTGACTATTGACTACTTGACTACTCAGTCTCTTGATAAGTACATCGGGCCCCGAAGCAGCCCATTTTAAATGTGCCCGTGTGTGTGCATGTGTATCCAGGCTGATTTGTGTTATTTATCCTTGCCTTCTTGGGCAGAGGTTGCCCGGGGTATTTTTTAGACCGAGTGAAACAGGGCCTCTCTGTTCTCACTGCTAATACAATGAACTCGCTGGATGAAACACATTTTATGGTGACGAGAGGTTGAGCCTCAGACCAGTGGCCAGTCCCTAAAAACAGACCTTGTCTCAAGAAAGCTGCCATTACGACCGTCCAGATCCCCCCCACTTTAAGGACATTTATTTTTTCAAAAACGAAAATAAACATTTCACCAAAATACTGTGTTTGATCGTTCTTAAACGTTGAGGTTCCGGTCTATAAAACTATGTTGGCTGTGGCTTCCATGAATGTTCGACATTTCCCCTTTAATTTAACATACTTTTGGTCATGCGTTGCTTTAGTTGTGTTCTCGGTATGAACTACTCGTGCTACTACTAGAACGATACACCACTGGAGCCTGGTGAAACCAGGGCTGGGAGCTGTGGCATAGGCTCTACACTTGCCCAAACGCTGAATACAAATGAGCCCGCACACGGAGACCTCTAAATTACAATTATTAAAGGCAGATTCAGAATTTGAACACTTTAACGGGTTTAGAAAATAAAATAGTGCAGGTGTGTCTGGAGTGAACACTCGATATAAACAATGGGCTTCTTGCTACTATTATGATTAACCCCATTTTCTAAAAAAACAAAATGCGGTGGGCTTGTTTACCAATAGAATAAAGCTTGATGATATTAAATACCACATCTATCTCCGTTTGCCTTTGCAAATATCAAATAATTAGGCCATGGCACAATAACAGCAGAACCATTACTGAGGCCCACATTCGACAGCAGACTTGAGTTCATGACAAACAAACAAGTCAATTTTCAAAGACTTACCGCTAATTATTTGAAACGTGTAGTCCCTAATTCTACGTGGCATTACAATGTGCAGCTCTCTTCTCCTCCTTATTATCTCACTCGGCAGTCAGTACCAGAGGGAAGCACTGAACACAGACTTGGCTCACAACTCAGTACAAGCTTATTCCAGAGCTGGAGACAATGCAAGTGTTCATAAGATGATTTCTCCCCCAACTCCTACACCCATTGTCACACCCCGACGCTCGGCACAAAAAAAGGGAGTTTGAAGAGGCTGTTGAACAACAATGTGCTTCCCTATGCTGCGATCGGACAGAGACGTGTCTGCGGACTATAACGAAGTCAACACACAGGCCCTTAGCGTCGCAGGGGCCTGTTTGGCCTCCTAACAAAGCAGCGAACACGGGGAGAACACTGGCGCTACACAGATGTCAGAGTCCACTGGCGTTTCATCGGCAACTCCTCTTAACAGAACCCATAAAATAAAAAAAAACCTGGCAGCCGCAGCGTCGAATATGTAAACCATTTATGAGGTGACATGGTGGCGACGCGTATCACACAGACCATGTAGGTGTAGCTCGCTCTTTTTTTTTTTGTGTCCCCTTCACACGCAGAGCTTTTTGCCGGCGAATAGCAAGGCTCTCTGTAATCTGCTGATGGTGGCAACAGATGTTTACGGCCTCTTTTTTATGTTGGGTGAATGAGGGAGAGAGAATGCTGCCAAAAAAGGGACACGCATTGACACACACACAACCGGGCCAGTAGAAGGACTGAAAGTATGCCGTGTCACTGTAAATATAGAAGCGCCAAGGGCTTAAGGGAGTTTGAGGGGGTGTGTGTGTGTGTGTGTGGGGGGGGGGGGGGGGGGGGGTGGCGGGGGATTGGGGTCAGGGGTCGTTGCTTGCACGACGACACTAGTAAATAGTCTGAATGGGTGGGGGGGGGGGGGGATTGGGTTTATAGCTGTTGTCTTCGGCTCGGAGACGGAGCTCTCAGCCAAGATGAATACTCTTGATAATCGTCTGTAGTCAACAGCTGGGACCGGACGACACAGCTGCCTAATTGGCTAATGGAGTCCGTTGGAAAGTGTGGCAGATTCACTCGGTGCAGCCTCACGCAGTGTCTGTCAGCACCACGCAGGGAGGATACTTTTGGAGAGACATGGGGGACATTGCTGTGTACTGCCAGTAGCACCACACCTCCGAGATTCTGAGTCAATGTGTACACCATAACTGGAGCTATGGAGGCATTTTATTATTTGCCGCAATGCAAAAATAATATACAAACCGATACCACAGCAGCCCATCAGTTAATGGAGAGAGAAAAGCCGTTGGTGCAGTTTTTGGTGGTATTGTCACAATGACTGACCGCATTGGGGGGGGGGGGGGGGGGGGGGGGGGGGGGGGTTATTGTGGACGCTGATCCACAATAAACATTTCCATTAAAAATATTTCATTTTGTTGTGCAACCACAAATATGGGATTTATACCCTAAACATCAGCAAGAAATGTTCATTTGATCATACTGGGCGTCCAATCAAAATGTTTCGAACAGAACAAATAGCATCACGAATCAAAGAAAAATCATGCCCTGGTCACATGTGCAAACGCTGAACTTAATCTTTTTTTTATTTTATTCTTTATGGTCGTTCATCCTGAACGACTATAAAGAGCCCTGGAAGGAAGGCAGCAAAACTGTTGTACATGCCAGCATGCATTCCCTATATTTTAGCTTAAAAAGAGGGATCTGTTGATGCGACCGGGTTGCCACCATCTGCTGCGATTCAACAGAGTGCAGCCCCAGTGACAGTAATCCTGGAGACCTTGCAACCAACTCTGCCTGAAATATGCATCGACGGATACAACAGGGGGATTTTTGACAGGACGCGCTCTCCGACCAATCAGATTCAAGTCCCACCCCCCCCCCCCCATCCATTGTACACATCCTCTTGGCAGAAAAGCACCGTCGAACGAACGCATGAACACATGTACAACAGAACGGTCGCAACTGTAAAAAAGGAAAAGGAAAAACAAGGGGAACAAAAGGGCCTTTGACGGCGAGCCAGATCTTTTGTTTGTGCTCCTCGTTTCGCCATTTGAGGAACCCTTCAAATCCATCTTTCATGCTAAGACAGACGGGCAAGTGGTGACCCAGGACTGCAAACATGGGCATTATTGAGTTCTTAGCTGCCGCCACATTGGAGCTAAAGAAAGCTTAACAATGCGGTTTTGTGATACAAACACAAGAACATAACATCCGAGCGTCTGAGGGCAGTGACGAAGCTGGAAAAGGCCAGCGGACACAATACAAAAGCCAAGATCCAGCCTGGAGGCTTAGAAGGTGAATAACAAAGTGAAGATGCCTCCATCGGAACTCAATGAATGTCAACAACCAGCAGCTGAAAGGTTGACAGAGCGGAACGCCGGATCACGAGAGCTTTCCTGCCGTCCTTTTGTGGGTTCACACAAAACAGGAAAGACAAGAGGAAAAGCCGCAAAGCACTCACTACTCCTGCCATAATTATGTTATCATTAGAAAGGAAGGAGACTGTGCTGGAACAGGACGGTCCCCCATTGCGTAGGGTATTTAGGCATCTGACGATGGCTTTTGTAAGACTCTCTTAATACCTCAACGCTTTTAGGAAGCAATTTGTGCCTTCCACCGTTGTATTCTTGTAGGTTTTGTTATCCCTGTTATGGTGACACTTCTTACTCTGTGCATCACATTGTTTTACCTGATTACTTTGGTGTGTGGTGTAGCGTTATCGTGTGCTCGGGTGACCCACCCAGTTCTCCCCTTGGGGACAAACAAGTAAGTGCATCAAATCCAAATCAAATCAAATGTCACTCTAAACGGTCGCATCACTAGCACTAGGTTGTGGTGCCTCTTGCGACAGGAGCCTTCCATGAATACATCTCCAGAATCTACGTGCTTCAAACTACAAAAGGTCAATAGGATACCGTCACAGCTTTCGTCCATTTTTCAAAGCCGCTTTGACTGAATTGTTACTTTAGGATTAAGAAACCGTGCCAGATGGGGGTTCTGAACAAAACACAACTTCACTACAGCTTACATCCACTCTATAAAACATAGATGATTGCTGTATGGGGCTCTGCATTGAACTGATGCAGCATGCCCAAGCATACACGTGTACATCCACTCCATACCACGACAGGAGACATGAGGCGAGAGCTCTTCTGATTTCCTCCGTCTTCTCCTGATTAAATTGGCATAAAAGGGGGAGCCATTTGCCTGAGCGCTTTGGTGGAAATGAATCAAAACATCCCCCCCCCCCCGCCCACCCACAAAACACGACACCTTTACGTCCTCGGCAGGAGAGAGCCTCACATTTTCGGCGGCGATAACATTCAGGCAGTCTGGCATGACGGGCTGATGCATGCGGACAGCAGCCGTCTTGACACATTCAAAAACAGACATTCCCGTATCTGCGGCGGCAGAGAGCCACCCCGCTGTGGCCCTGAAAACCCTCTTATATCGCTTCCATTTTTAATACAGAGATGCAATATGTGTCGTCGGCTGCTTAATGCTTGACCGAGGAAGGCCGGATGAATGAAACGTCGCCAGGCCTCGCAGCCTTCTCTCGGTCGCAGTAACCAGATGAAGAGACATGAAAGACAGCCGATAGAAGCCTCTTACTTTCGCTTTTTGAAATGAATATTTGATTTTGGTCTCTCAAATTTTCATGTCGCAAACTGTTAATGTTTCAGTCCTCTGGTTTGGTGAGTTATTGGGAGAATGTGTTTTTCAGCTGGGCTGTGGAGGGGAAAAAAAGGTCTTGTCATTGCCCTGTGGGCAGCGAGATAAGCAAAGAAAAGAGTCAGTGCACTGTCCATGCGCGCGCGCACACACACCACACACACACACACACACACACACACACACACACACACACACACACACACACACACACACACACACACACACACACACACACACACACACACACACACACACACACACACACACACACACACACACACACACACAACTGACATCATAGAGAAAAAGCGTACGCTTGCTCAGTTGCAGATGTGTTGTGAGGAGCAGAAAAGGGAGGGAAGAGAACAGCCAGAACCAGTGCATGTTATTGATGGGATGAGAAAAAGCTCTGAGGATGATCGCCTTTTATCTGTGCAGAGCTGACAACTAAAGCACCAGAATAGAAAAGGCTCAGACAGTCAGTCATCTCCACCCTCATATGAAAAACCATAAGAACCGCAACCTAAATCTGAGTGTGTTCAGCCCGATTATTCTGTTAAATGTGTTTTCACTGCATTAACATGCATGCAATAAAACCAGAAAAAAACCCTGTAAGCTGTCCATGAAATACCATGAAGGTATTTATTTACATAAACACATTTCAAAACATGTACAGCTGTATATCATAACCCAGAATTATGATTATTATTTTGTTTTTTACCACAACACAGACAGACAATGTCCTTCTCCATGTAAACTGTTTGGTGACAAGAGGGGGGAAATACGCGTTCTCCATGAGACCCAACAGCCATTAAAGAGATTAACAGGCTTTGTTGAAACATATCATTACCGCACAAGTCCCTGTCAAGACGCACCAGATGTCAGACAGCAGCAGGCTCTGCAAACTGAGGTAGATGCCGGCTAGAAACCCTCAGAGCGAGAAAGAAAAGCTTTCTATCATGTCTTTCACTTGTGGACATTTGGCCGGCAGGGTACAGAATCTGAACATACAACACGCCTTTGGGATAAAGATGCATTATGTGGTGCCCAGCCAGATGGGTATTTTCTCTTATGTCCGAGAGGATAATACAGTCAAATGTCCATTCAAGCCCATCCCTACTAGAGACATGGTGAAAAGTCATGAGCTCTCAAATTATCCTACATTAGTCAACAACTTAATTTGCATCTATAAATAGGAATAATGACCCAGGCATGTTTGCTTTATAACCCCTATCATCCAATCCAATGCAAAGGCAAATGAGAGCCCAAACGTTTACCAATGCCACAGACGCAAGCATTTTCAGACGTTATATCGGTTCAATACAATATTGAGTGAAGCTCAAAGGTCAAGTAGGCTAATATCTTATCCTTTTTTGGTGTGGCTATCTGGCTGTGATCCTTGGATAGCGACCAGTAGAGGGAATAGGTTATGGATCAGCCGCGCCAGACCCTTAACGCACAGCCGGGTTTTCTTATAGGTAAGACACATGGAAACAATGGCTGCCGAGCGAGACGCAATGGTCAAGAAAAACAAGGCGCAAGCCAAAAAGATCATGTTACCTTCGTCAGACTTTATCTCCGCTCCTCAGACCTCAGGCATCACATTTGGTGTCTCGTCGTAGCAGCTGCCGACCTCAGGCATCACATTTGGTGTCTCGTCGTAGCAGCTGCCGCTGCTGCTGCTGCTGCTTGCTAGTTCCCCCGTTCCCTCTCTCTCTCTCTCTCTCCCTCTCTCTCTCTCTCTCCCACACACACACACTCACTCTGTCACTCTCTCTCGACCTCTCTCTCTCCCTCTGCAGCGCTCCGTGTGGTTCGTTCAACTAAACTGCCCGATAACACTTCCATGTCCCTGTACATGCTCAGCCCCGTTCACAAAAACACACACCGCTGCAAAATGCTCCAGACGAATGCAATTCTCGGTCGAAGTCCGATTGCAAACCAGACCAGTGCTGCCATAAATAACGGCACCACCAGTGTCGATGGGGGACTGTGCTACTTCTCCCAGACCGTAAACATGCACTGAAGTAGAGAGGGAATATTTAACAACATGAAGTCACTGAGTAGAGCCAGCGCAAGTGTGCCCCACTGCCACGAAGCGTCGCAATATGACGCCTTCCAGTGCAAACTGCACACAGGCAGGCGGACAGAGGGAGCGTAGAAACACACAACCACACACACACACACACACACACACACACACACACACACACACACACACACACACACACACACACACACACACACACACACACACACACACACACACACACACACACACACACACACACACACACACGCACGCACACGTATACAAACACACACCACCGTGGGGGTGGAGGTTAATGAATTATGCATGAAGAAAGCAGGCAGTAATACCTAAATCATTTATAATTATTCAAGAGGGACAAGGTTGATGCCAATCACATTTCAATTACTTTCCCTCGAGACTACAGCCGTTTGCTTTTGGAAATTATTAATATCTATCATCTGGTGGTTGACAAATACTGGTCTGGTCAGCGTATATATATATGTGTATATATATATATATATATATATATATATATATATAATATGCTATATATATATACTGTTTATATATATATAGTGTATTATATATATATATATATATATTATATATATATATATATTATATATATATATATATATATTTATATATATATATATATATATATATATATATATATATATATATATATATATATATAGACTGTTATATATATATATATATATATATATATATATATATAATACAATATATATATAATACAATTATTTCCATCGATCAAATAAGAAAAATTTAAATGTAGAGACTTGGATATTTAGTTTGTGATGTTGTAATGTTAATGTCATATTCAACTTTAACAGTTGGCAGGTGGGAAAAATAGGGTTGATGATGAGGTCATCTAAACCCAACAATGCTTTCCACTGCTATTGTTAGTCATTCTGTTCTACATTTCTGTTGACAATCCCCCAACGACCCCCCATAGTACAGGCCCCTCAGAAATCTTATAATCTATAATATAAAGCGAAAATAATTAATCTCACAAGGGATTACGTCTGTCCTGGTAAGGCATTTGGGATTAGTAGAGGGTCGTCTGATTAAACCTAAACCGCATCATCGAGCAGAGCTCGGTAGGCCTGTCCACTACAACAAGTCTAAATGATAAATAAACAACAGCCAATACCTTTGTTTGCGAACTGAGCGTGAGTTAGCTTCCCCACTGTAATTAAACCAAAACGCTCTCCCATGTTGCAAACACTGGACGTGTGCAGTACCCACAAACGTCCTCCAGGGAGCGTTTTCTGTTCGACTTGTATGCAGGTGAGCAAGTTCTTCCCGCCTTTTCCTCTTTCCTCGCTCACAGGCCGAGCTTGCTAACCGACTTTGATGGACTGGCTTAGCAGTTGGACAGGCAGAAGGAGCTGGAGGGTGGAGCGAGGATAGACTGGCAGCAGGAGGTTGAGGGTGGAGGGAGGACAGACTGGCAGGAGGAGGTGGAGCGAGGATAGACTGGCAGTAGGTGGGGAGTGGAGGGTGGAGTGGGGAATGGACTGACAGGAGGAGGTGGAGGGTGGAGGGAGGACAGACTGACAGGAGGAGGTGGAGCGAGGATAGACTAGCAGTAGGTGGGGAGTGGAGGGTGGAGGGAGGACACACTGACAGGAGGAGGCGGAGTGACATGTTCTGCTAATCTACCAAAGCCTTGTACTACAATAGCTATCGTACTACAATACAGTGGCACGCACGCACACGCTTAACTCCATTGTGCAAAGCCAGGCTCAACATCCCTCTGCTGTCCAGCCTTGATGTTCAAACACATTGTCGCCCTGTTCCCTTCCCCCCCCCCCTCACACCCTCACAGAGATCTGCTCGAGCATACAGAGATATGCTGAGGCATACAGCAAGTGCATCAGAAACACCAATAGAAAGTTCATTCAACTCTCACCCTCACATGGAAACAGAAACTGCATAGCAACCAGTTGCCAGGGAGAGACAAAAGACACATCCCAAAAGAGGCGAAAGCTGACTTGCTCATTTGATAAACCAGCCGTAAACAGATGAACTCCTTAGAGAGTCCGTAGTGTTACCAGAGAGACTGCAAACAGCTAAATGGGCCCAGGAAGTATTCACAGTTTATCCCACCATAAAACATCATCATTTGCATTTACATGCAAACTGCTCAAGCTTCATTATTATCTACTCTACACCAATGGAAGTCGGGAAGAATATGAGGCTGGGTGAACATCCCGCCGCACCCTGGCGCACATGGTGCTCTGGCGTGAGATATGCACGCCAGAGGTCGTTGCTTTAGACCACGACCTCATCGGCAGGGTTTCGCATCCGCTCATTATTCCGTGGCAGACAAAAAAGGTGTATATTATTGAGTATACATTTCAATCTACAGCATTCCGAACAGATCTCTCGTTTTTTTTTCTTTGTGTGTGCAACTGACACCATTAAACAGTTTTGATTATGATACGGTGGCATCTAGAATTGGCGAACACAAAAATAATAACATGGAGGTTGAGTTACGTTTTGGTTACGTTTCTAATTGCTTAGGTCTCCAGGCCGTAACAGAAGCCCTCTGTTATGTTTAGGGCTGTTAAGTCAGCCGGCTACATATCGCCTCTTGCCACAGGGCGGATGAGCGAGGCTATTTTGAGTGGATGGGTGGGTCTCAAATGGCCCCCCGTCAAGTGCGATCCAACACCAACACACTGTGTGTTTTTAAATAAACTGCAGACCACCCTGTCCTACCATACTGGGCACTACTGTATCCTTATCAACGTTCCAGGTGCCTTTGGCGCTGGGATTAAAACAGCATCCATTGTCAACAGAAGCCTGTGAGCAGGGAGATTGGCCGTGATTATCCTGTATCAGGAACGCCCGCAACAAACTTTTGATCGTATTACAGTTACAGACGATGCAATACAGGTTTCCCATCATGCCAGGATGGAGAGAAAAGGGAAGACTCCATTTTGACACAGGACACTGGCGTTGTTTGCAGACACCTTCACCGGTGTCGTCCTCCTCACTAGTAACAGAGCGAGAGCACAGGGAGTGACAATTGTTGAAATGACCTCAAAAGGTGTTAAAGGTAACCCTGAAATTACTGAGTCATGTCTGCGATGACAATATTTTGTTTTGAGTTGTTGTTTGCCGAATGCACTTTTACCCTCGAATTACGACTGCGACTCTTGGTTTGTCACCTGCAGAGTTCCTCAGCTGAGACGAGGAGTTCAGGCAGAAACACAA
>OLKM01001050.1:40000-57500 GCA_900291075.1 Melanogrammus aeglefinus | reverse complement strand
CTAGCAAACTTTAACCTTGAGATTGCAGTTCATATAGTGGAAGTATACACAACATTTTGTTTCATCCATTTAGAATATAATTGAGTTCTCTGTGAAAAAAGACACCCCAAGAGGAAAAAGATTAAACGAACCAGAACACATTTGTTGTCCGATATTATTTTACACGTTATTGTACACGTATAAGAGCAAATATAAAGGACTAAAGTGCGGAAGGTGCTTAATCTATTAGGCAGCAAGTCAGTTGATTTTGCTTACGCAAGAAATATATATTTGAAAAGATCTTTAGTTTCCTCATATGGCTATAAGCAAAAATATTTTAAATAATGCAAAAATACACATTACAAAGGGAAGGCCAGCGGTCAAATCCCAAATAAAATAAAAACAAAAACATTTGTTCCATCGCTATTTATGAAAAGTCCACTTTTTTTTATTGCCATTTAACTTGTTCTATTTTATCATACAGCTATACAATGATCTTAATCTAGGTGAAGGATAACCGATGCAACTCACACTGTTAAGCACACACTTTCAGAGTGCTTATTGTCAGCATCTCGATTGGGTGTTGACGCGCTCAACAGATCACATCCTAATCCTCAGAGGAACATAACGGGAACCCACAAGATCACAATAGTCTCCCAAGACTACTTAACAGAAGTCTGCTGCGAGTACATATTTCAGAATCCTAGTTAAGCCTCAACATCCTGAACCCCTTTGTGCTTGATAAAATATCCCCACAAATACCTTTTAGACTAGGTAATGCATGATAAAGCTTTTCGAAAATAAATGTGATCAACATCTAATTAGCCTGAAATGTACAATCTCTTTTCAGTAACAGGAAGGCATTAACTATACAAATAATGTTGTCCACAGAGGCAACACTCGGAAAGCACTTTTTCATAAATAGATTTCAGCAAGTTGCCTCTCGTCATCCCAAACCTTTACCAAGGTCGGTCAAACGTCAGCGGGGGACAACGGCAGTGAGAGAGAAACAAGAAGAAGACATAAAAAATAAATCGAGTTGGCATAGAAGCTTTGATCCCTCCATATTCACAAAACACCTAACGTGGAATTGAACACAAGGTTCAGCAATCTGTTTAAAGCAAATTCACATGAGATCAGCTCTCCTTTGTTTTTTTGGTTTGGTCCAAGTCTTGAGATAACCACGTGAATAGTTTAGTAGGTAGTTGAACGCCAACTTTGCAATGAATTCAAACGTTCCCAATCCAGGGGCTTTGGTTCCTGTGTCATTAAGATGTAGAGATTGTGGAGATGAATGCCTGTTGACGGTCACAGTGCCGTGTGTGGGAGGACTTGTATTGTCTTCAGAGATGACAGGAGTCACTTTCTGGTGCCAGTGAACCGATTTGAGAATGAGCGTAAGGATCCGTTTGACCGCTGCAGTCATTACTCGGATGAGGTAGTCCGGATGTGGACGCTTGCAGGGCTGAAGGTTCTTACTGGGGAAGGAGAGAAGAAACGATGCATCATGCCATTATTTTTCCACTTGGCTCTGTGAAAAGTGAAAACCAGTGGAAGGTGTTATTGGGTTCCCTGGCGTGGGGGTTCTCTCACCATTCTACTGATGTCCGTGGAGAAGGTGACCCCTTTGCTCGGTTTGTCCTGCGAGCTGCTGCTGCTGCTGCTGCCGCCGCCAAGGGAGTTCCTCCTGATGATGCCTGGGAGAACGAACAAGACACGGCATCGCGTTAGGAACCCGTCCCCGGGGTCACGACAATGAATCGGCAGAATCTTCCTGGGACACCATGGAAAAAGCATTTACAATGTGTAGTTTAACGGTAAAAGGGTGTAAAAGAAAGCGAGTTATTATGTAGAGAGGTCATATAAACTGTAGTATTCTGAGTAAGTGGTTCCAGGTTTTATTTTCTTGTGTTTCTTTGCACTAAGAGGGCTTCAGGGTCAGGGGTTGCCATAATGTGGGCCCATGAACACCTTTGAGACACTGACCTGGGACTATAAAGTCATATAAAAATAAAACTGACTTGATTGAAGTGCCTTCCTCAAGCCAAGAGGGAGAAGCAGCACCTCATGTTTTAAATGGGACGGTTCGGTGGGGTCCATCCACAATCCAAACACATAGTGTGTGTGTGGTTGTGTGCGCTATTATCTTGTTAATGTCACTGATTGAGCTAGTCCCGCCCACTGTCAACAAACATTGTAGCCCGACTTTGATTGACTAACCTGGTAACCTCAAACGGCTAATTACCAGTTAATCATGCAACAACACGTGTTTAACCCATAGAGGGCAAAACAGAGAACATTTAAATCTTATCCCACGTTTTTTAAAGCATTGTGCATTTAAGACAAGATTTAAGATGACGGTTTTATCCTTTTTATTGCAGAGGGAATACGACAGGAAGCTATGGGAGATGGAGGGGAAGGCATGCGGCCAAGGACCACGGGCGGGATTCAAACCCGGGTCGCTGCGTTCAAGACTGATCCTACCTGTGGCACGCGCTCAGCCCAGGGAACCCCCCCCCCCCGAGACTAACTGTTACCCAGGATCAACCCTCGGCAGCACAGCGTCACCCAGTGCGCCGCGCTCCACGTCTCATCACTTATTTGAAGGGTTTTCCTTTAAACGGGAACGCGGGCTCACCCTGGAGCGGCCCCATGTCCACGCGCTGGAGGCTGTTGCGGCGCGAGGGCGGCACGCCGCTGCTCTTGGACAGCCGGCGCTGGCGGTTGGACAGCATGGCGGCGGGGGACACGATGCCCGGGGGGGGCACCTTCCCCATCTTGGCGTACAGCTCCTCGATCTCCCTCTTCTGGGCCGCCTGCAGGGTCTGCACCTCCGACAGGTGTCTGGGGGAGGGGGGGAGAGGGGGGAGAGGGGGGAGGGGGCCGCGTCAAGCAGGGGGGAGGCAGGCGGCTGTCTCGGGGGGACTCTTGGACTGCAGATAAGGATGGCATCCTGTCTATGGGGACCCATTCACAAAAACATCCTAGCACTATAATAAATGAACCATCTCTCCTCCCAATATAACAGTTTCTCTCTAACTCTCTGCATAACCTGAGATTTATATATAAATATACAGTATATAATGTATATACTGTATATATACATTATATGTGCCATGCTGTAATGAGGGCTGGATATATCACATATACTAACACTACATTAGCATAAGTGCACTTGAGACAATTTACAACATGAGGTAACAATCCTCTTCAGCCTTAAAAATCAATCATCGTTAGGAATATGAATGCAATGATTAATGTTTAAGGGAAACACTAGACAAGACATACATACTGATTAACATTACGATACTGCGACATGGCTAACAGCCCTCAGGTTGGGGGTGCACTTCTAACACACAGGAACGAAGGAGTGTGAGCCCGTGTGTGTGTGTGTGTGTGTGTGTGTGTGTGTGTGTGCTTGCGACTGCGCACGTGCACGAGTCGCGCACGTGCGCTCACTTCTCCCGCAGCTCCTGCAGCTCCTCCAGCATCTCGCTCTCGCTGCTCTCCGTGTCGTCGCTGCTGACGTAGGGCGCGCTGCGGCTGTACGTCATGGTCCACAGGTGGTGCAGCGCGTTGGTGTACTGGGGGCTTCCCGAGCCCCCGTCCCACAGCCGGCCGCCCCCCTCGGCGTCCGCCGCCGTCACCGACAGCCCGCTGTCCGCCGACGTGCCCAGCAGGCTCAGGCTGCACGCGCGCTTGCGGCTCCGCCTCCTGGCGCTCCCGGCCTGCGGCGCCCGCGGACGCTCCTTCGTCTCCGCGGGCCTCCCTCCCCCTCCTTCCTCTTGGTCGTCGTCGTCGTTGGCCTGGCCGTGCTCCGGGGGGCGGCGGCGGGGCGTTGCGGACGTCCTGGGAGGCGTCCTGGGTCGGGGGTCTGACGGGGCAGGGCTGCGGGGGGGACATGGTGAGGGAGGTGCCCAGGCTGGTCTCCGAGCCACCCTGCTCCTCGGTGCTGCTCTCGGACGAGGAGGTGCTGGAGCCGCCTCCTGGTCGGGCCCCAGGGATCGTCGTGGCTCGGGCCCCCGGGACCGGAGTGGGTCGGGCCCCCGGGACCAGAGCGGGTCGGGCCCCCGGGACCGGAGCGGGCCGGGCCCCCGGGACCGGAGCGGGTCTGGCCCCAGGAGCCGTCGTGGCTCGGGCCCCGGGGACTGTAGGGGTTCTGGCCCCAAGGACCGTCGTTTGTCGGGCCCCGGGGGCTGTAGGGGGTCTGGCCGGGGGGACTGCTGAGGGTCTTGCTGCTGTGGCGACGGCCTCCATGCTGGGGGACACCTGGAAGCGGCCCACCGTCACCGGCCCGGGTCGGCGCTCTGCAGAGAGGAGAGAGGAGGCAACGGGATGAGGAACGTTAGCAACACTACGACGTCGTCATTCATCATGTGGCTCTTCTTCCTGCTGGACCGACGGCCGACATCGAACCCTTGAAGCGACACAGCGACTAGAACAAGGTTCATAGACATCTTACCACGAGCACGACCATGTTCGTGGAACCCCGTAGTCCAGACCATCGTGCCAGTAATGACTTGTTACTAGGAAGTAGGTGGTACTTATATAGACGTATTGCCTATAGTGTGTGTGTGTGTGTGTGTGTGTGTGTGTGTGTGTGTGTGTGTGTGTGTGTGTGTGTGTGTGTGTGTGTGTGTGTGTGTGTGTGTGTGTGTGTGTGTGTGTGTGTGTGTGTGTGTGTGTGTGTGTGTGCACACGATCAATCACTTGCTGAACAACAGTGACTATTCTCTGAGGTGATCGGTTTGGACTGATTTAATGGAAATTGGCCATCCTAGTAAACAAAGTTTGACTGGGAGTGATTATAGATAAGAGATGATAGCCTGATTAGTAAATCTATAGATAAAGAGCAACTCCTGTGTGCTTTTTTTGGGGTTGACTGAATGGTTTGATGATCCCATGATGCTCCAGTATTGATTGGGGCTATTACACTGACTGATGGCCCATAACATCAGGTTAAGTATTCCGTAGCAATGATAACAGTCCTGGAAAAAATCACCTTGGGTCCATTTTGGTTAACTCTTTTAATACACGTGTATATTGTATGGATTTCCGTGGTAAATTGTGGATGCACAGCTGAGGCACACCACAGGGTTTCTGTGCCATTACAAAGGAAACATTGCTGTGTTTGGCCCACATTTGATAAGTGCGACGAAAAGCAAACAACAGGAAATTGCCCTAAATCCCTGCACTCTCCTTGCAGGTATTTCAAGGTTGGGGTAAGTTGAAATCCTGTACTTCCTGGGTCTGTCCACTAGGTGTCCCCACAGGACACAAAAACACTGCCAACACCAGTTTAGACCCGGGGCACTTGAAACAGAGAGGGTTCTGTAGTGTGGCATAAACACAGGCAGGTGTGGACAAGGTTGGAGGAGCAGGGGGGAGTGGGGCAGTCGTTAACAAGCAACACTGCCTTCTGATTGGCCGGGCCCGGTGGGAGGGGCTGTCATCGCACCTACACTTGTGTCCCTTGTTCAGTGGAACACTGCTCCCAGACACAGGCTTACGCAACGGCTCCAGGGGCCCCCCGAGATCGGGACACACAGTATCTCGGCGCCAAGAGGGTGAAATGGAAAAGTAGACGAGGATAAAGTACAATTTGAGACGGCGAACCCAGAATATGACAGCATGGCCACAACAGTCATCACGTCGTATAACGAAGAGAACAGTACGCCTCACTTGCACACAAGCGGAGTGCTGTGCGGTTTTTTACGAGTGCGTTCCGCGTGCGTGGCCACGTGGCCGCCCCGGTGCATGTGTGCGCGTGTGTGTGTGTGTATGTGTGTGTAAACGTGTGTTTACGTCGGGGAGCATGTGCCTGTTTGTTGGGGGGTGCGAGCCAAAACATAATCAGTCATTTTCCAGCGCCTCTTAGCCCCGGAGCTAACGAGTGTACATCGTGGACGGTGTTTACACGAACCAGCGTGCGTCGCAGCTCACGAGGGCAACGTGAGCGCATGGGACGGGGAGAGGGGGCTTACCCGCAGCAGGAGGGTCCGTGGAGGGGGCCCTGGGTCTGGGAGGGCTGGCGGTCATCTGGGGAACCGGAGGGTGACACTGCGGGCTGAGGGACGATAACTGAACCGTGGGGAAGGAGAATCAATGCGGAGGGATTAGTCATCGATGACGCACGGCTGTCCTCAGCAAGCATACATGTTTATATTTATATGTTTTAGTCAGAATTGTATTCAAATTGTATATTTTTTCTTGTTGTTTTATGTTGATGTATGCTTTTAGTATTCCTAGCTTAAAGTTGTCTATGTGGCGTGTGTTTTAATAAAACCTAGTCCCTACAGTTGCTCAAAACGATGAGCAACCAGTAATAGTACATTTTAAAATAAATAAAAGTGTACACAAATGCTTATTGATTTGAAACAAGGCAAGGCAAAACCCTACGTGTGCGTTTCCGAAGCCATGAGCATGGAAAGCCGACGAGAACAACGCATCGCTGATCGGGTGAGGCGGATCAATGCGTGATCAATACGCGGCGCTCCGGGACTCACCGTGCTCTCAGGGCTCTCCGGGGGGGAGGGGGACAGGCTGGAGGAGGACCGGGGCTCGGAGCCCGAGCTGGAGCTCTGGGCCTGGGGCGGCGGCGGCGGCGGCGGCGGGGCGGAGTAAGGGTGGTCCTCGTGGATGTGGAGTCGGCCCCCGCCTCCCAGGTCGCCCTGGACCAGGGGTGGGGAGCCGTCGGGGCCCTCCTGCCTCGGAGACTCCTGGGGGCCCCGGGGCGGCGTGGAGGGCGTGGAGGAGCTGGTCGGGGGCGAGGCGGGGCTCGTCCAGCCGGGGAACCCGCCACCGTCCACCGGGTACTGCTGGGGCTCGGGGCTGAAGCACAAGTCCCCCTCCCCGGGGTAGTGGCCCTCCATGGGGGGGGGCGGGAACTGCGGCGCGTAGCCCGAGGGGCCCCCCATGTGGGGCCCGTGGGGGTGCCGGTGGGGGTGCTGGGCCAGCGGCGGGTGGTACCCCGGCATGGCCGCGAGGCCCTGGCCCGACGCGGGGATGAAGGACTGCGCCATGCTCATCGCCATGGAGATGACGTTGGCCAGGGAGAAGAGGGGCTGCGAGTGGGGGGGCCACATGTTGGCGTGCTGCTGCTGCGGCCCCGGGGGGGTCATGGTCCCGGGGGTCTGTCTGGGGGACCCCGAGGACGGGGGGTCCGTGGTGGGGAAGGTGGGGTTGCTGGCCACACGGGTCAGGGGTGAGTGCGTGGGCTGGGGGTACTGGGGCCCCAGCTCTGGCTGGGGGGAGCACGGCGGGGTGGGGTAGGGGAAGGGGAAGTGTGTGTGCCCCATGAAGGGTAGCTGGTAGTGCTGCTGCTGCTGCTGCTGCTGCTGCTGCTGCTGGTGGTGCTGGTGCTGGTGGTGGTTCTGGGGCAGCAGGGAGGACTGGTGGTGGTGGTGGTGGTGGTGGTGGTGTTGCGGAGAGCCTGAAACAGGAAGGGGGACACGGTGTTACACTGTGCGGCGCCTGAGGAGCTCTCGATCACACAGGCCTGGCCCGAGCGGTTGTTGGTGGAGTTATCCGGTTCCGTTCATATCATGCAGCTAACAGCCGTGCCCATACTGGCACTAGCGATGGGGATAACTATAAACACTTTATTGTAGATCTGGGGCCCATTCCTGATCACAACCTTGGAGCGTTGCGTCATCCCGGCCTTCCAGAAGCCCCCCTGCTTAGTTTAAATGAAACACGGCTGACCCGGTCTGAAGGAACGTCGACCCCTTCTCTCCCTCTGCTCTGGAGTTCGGAAAGTCCTGCGATAACATTAGTGACCAGTGCAAACCCTGTGCACAACTGTTGGGATGGGTTTCCATGGCTATCAGAGGCGGGGAGGCTCTGTGGTTATCTGCACACTTGAGGACATTGTAGGACTGAAACGGAACATGTGTACACGAAGGGAAAGAACAGAAGGGCCGAGGGACGGAGGGACGGAGGGACGGAGGGACGGAGGGAGGGAGGAAGGGGGAGAGAGAGAGAGAGAGAGAGAGAGAGAGAGAGAGAGAGAGAGAGAGAGAGAGAGAGAGAGAGAGAGAGAGAGAGAGAGAGAGAGAGAGAGAGAGAGAGAGAGAGAGAGAGAGAGAGAGAGAGAACGAGCGAGCGAGAGACATAAAGAGACGGAGACGGAGAGAGAGAATATCTCATACTACGTCTCCCTCCGATCGCCCGGCCAGCCCTGCTCGTATTGATTGGACGTTGACTCACTCCTCTCGAGCAACAATGGCTCCACAGTTAGCGGGCCAACACCGCCCCCCCCCCCCCCCGCGCGCCGTAGCCGCGACGCCGATGGAAACACAGCTTTAGCAACAGTCTATTTAAACCCCCCAGGATAGGCCGGAGGGCTGGGGGATGGGAGGGACGGGGGAGGCATTGCGAAATCAGAGTGTGGCTTCCCACAGACAACCTGGAGTATGATGGGGAGGCTGTGGCTGTGTGTGTGTGTGTGTGTGTGTGTGTGTGTGTGTGTGTGTGTGTGTGTGTGTGTGTGTGTGTGTGTGTGTGTGTGTGTGTGTGTGTTTGTGTGTGTGGGGGGGGGCTACAAAATCTAAATGCTAAAATGCTGTGTGTGTGTGTGGCTAAGTATAGGGAAAATGTCGAAGAAGACTTCTGTGGTAGGGTGAGAGAGGGACAGAGGGGGGGGGGGGGGGGGAGAGGGCGTAAAGGAGAGGAGGGAGAGACACAGAGCGAATGGGAGGCAGGGGGAGGTGCCTTTCCTGGAAACTTAAAAAAATCTGTCAAACAGATGTGTTTGAGAGTATTACAGTGTTGGGGTGGGGGGGGGGGGGGGGGGGGGGGGGGGAGAGAAAAGCTTCACAGGGAGAGCATTCACATCTCTTGTGCGCAAAGAGCGGGAACAGGTGAGGTAATTACCCACGAGGCCTTGCTGTAAGGCAAGCCCGACACTCTTGCTTTGAGGTGTGTCTGTGTGTAGGTGTGTGTGTGTGTGTGTGTGTGTGTGTGTGTGTGTGTGTGTGTGTGTGTGTGTGTGTGTGTGTGTGTGTGTGTGTGTGTTGTGTGTGTCAGACTGGCGCCATGGAAAGGCGCAGACAATACCAACAGGGGGGCGTGGGAGAGCGACGGCAGAGCGATGTGACAGTTCTGGGCGCTCGCCACATCGCAGCCAGAGCCACAGTGGTGGTGCCTCTGTGTGTGTGTGTGTGTGTGTGTGTGTGTGTGTGTGTGTTGTGTGTGTGTGTGTGTGTGTGTGTGTGGTGTGGGTGGTGTGGCGTGGGTGGGTGGTGGGTGGGTGGTGGGTGGGTGGGTGGGTGGGTGGGTGGTGGGTGGGTGGGTGGGTGTGTGTGTGTGTGTGTGTGTTGTGTGGGTGTGTGTGTTTGGTGTTGGCAGGCGTGCATGGATCTGTATATGTGTGGTGTGTGTGTGTGGATATGTTTGTGGTAAGTATGTGTGGTGTGTGCGTGTGGGTAGGCATGTATAGGTGCAGGTTTGTATGTAGGTTTCTATATGTGTGTGTTTGTTTATATAGGTCTGAGTGTGTGGATCTGTGTGTGTGTGTGTTTGTGGTATGTATGTGTTTGTGCCTATAACTGTGTGCGTGAGGGTAGGCGTGTATAGGTCCAGGTGTGTATGCAGGGGTTTATATATACCGGTATGTGTGTGGGTGTGCGTGTGTATGATATCGATGGGCGTATGAGTGGGTGGAGGTGTCGGTGGGTGGGTGGGGGGGGGGGGTGTTGGCGTTACCTTTGCTGCTGCGGAAAGACTGGGAGCGTACCCGGAGTCTCCCCGCTGAGGTAACGTCTGAGGGGTCACCTCTGGAGGGGTGCAACGGGGGGGCACCTAGGCTATAGTCTACAGCATGCAGACATGCACGTAGGCACACAGGTGTACACACACACACGCAAACACACACACACACACACACACCGACACACACAGAAGAGACACGGGCAGCCACATGTTAATGGTCATGCATTAGTTTCTAACGTGCACTATGGGAGATGTTAGAGTCTAGCATTGAGCATCCAGGGGCTAAACAGCGACACATCCTGTGTTCTGAACATAGGACGTAATATAATTATATAATCCATCCAGGACAACCCCATTGATACCACGAGGGCTGCCGTCAGAGCCTCGGAACACCAGGCTGGGCTTACCAGGCAGGGAGGACGAGGACTGTGTCCGGGCCAGGCTGTGGCTGAGCAGGTTGGGCTGGAAGAGAACAAAAAGAGGATGAGGGTTAGGGTTGCCACGGTATACAGTATTACCGGTGTTACCGGTGTTGAGGACACCGATTACTCATGAGTTATTAAAAAATAACTCATGTGTCGCACACCAGCAACACATGAGTTATTTATTTATTTATTTTCCAGTAATAAAAAAGAAATTCAGCAAAAATGAATAATATAATTATAATTAAGAAAATATATTTTTTTAATAATAATAATAGATAGGCTACCTAATAAACCGTTGGAACGCGCAAGACCTGTAACCATAGCAACGCCGGTAAACAAACCCCGCGAAACCCAAATCCCCTACGAGAGCTCCTCGCGCTACGGCCACCCGGAGGCGCGCAGAGCTTTTGGCCGTGATATTATATATACAATTATATTATATACTATTATATATAGAACGTTATAAGACGCTGTCACCGAGTGAGAGAGGAGAGTTGACGGAGAAGATGGCGGTTGACCTAGTTTCAAAGTTGATACCGTTCATACTCGGTAACACCGGTGTTGACACGAGTGTATTTGCTCGGTGTGAAAATGTCCACACCGCGGCGACCCCAATGAGGGTCCATCCAATGCCATGATCACATAGGAGAAGCCATGTAGAAGTACACAGGAGACTCCATTCTGGACAAAGCCTCGGCACGGTAAGGGGATAGCTCTAACTTGTCATAATAATCATAATAATAATAATCGTAAAATGGCCTGGTTATTTATTTCCAGTATGACACTGTGTCAGTGTCCATGGATGAATTAAGATGAGCACTGATGCCACTTCCTGCCCTGGTGCATTTCATCCTCACATGCGGTTCTGCTCCCATAATTGGCACTAAGACTACTTTATTTACATTGGATGAAGAGGCCCCTAGTGTACAATAGGTCTGGTTCCGGGCCTTGGGGGGGGGCCCCCACCCCACTAACTTCGTCCTCGCCGTGTTTTAAACGGCTCAAGGAAAGGAAATGAGCAAACAGCGAGAACCTGGAGGCCATTTTAAGAGATTTCCTCTTCTGAACAACATCTCCCCACTGAATGGAGACCTTCTCTTGCCCCGGCCGCCCCAGGGGATTCTGGGTAAAGGGAGCTGCCAGATGGATCTGCTGGCGCAGGGCTAGCGCTCTCTCCGGCTTAAGGAACTCACTCTGCCGCTCGTCTCTTTAGTCTTTTTATGGACAGAGGAAACTAAACAGCTTGTAGATAGTCGCCTGTGGTTGAGGTCGAGGTTTTTGGGGGGGGTGGAGGGAGAAGATGTGATGGTGTGTTGTTAATCATGTCTTGGGATGGAGGGACTGATTCCAGATGGGTGGGTGGGTTGGGTGGTGGGTGGGTGGGTGGGTGGGTGGGTGGGTGGGTGAGTGAGTGAGTGGAGTGAGTCAGTGAGTGCGTGAGTGTGCGGGCATGTTGGGCGTGTGTGCGTGCACATGTGTGTGTGCGGGCATGTGTGTACCGGGACTGGACGCCCAGGGAGATTTCCCCCTCTGAGCGGTGTACCGTCCCGTATGAAGCGGTGCATTGTTCTGGAGGTCTGTGAGCTACAGCTCCTCCTCCTGCTACCACACAGCGCCCCCTGTTGTTCTCTTTAGGACCACAGGGTTCCCAGATGGTGCTCTACCCAGTGGAACATACAACGCCCCCCACCGCAAGTACCCCCTCTCTCACACACACACACACACACACACACACACACACACACACACACACACACACACACACACACACACACACACACACACACACACACACACACACACACACACACACACACACACCTCCCCATTCCAAGCATCCTAGACTAAATGGACCCAGCAGCTCAACTGGAGATGTGTCCTTTGCATTACCTCAAAAACCCACATCCGTCGGGCGTGTGTGTGTGTTTACGTGTGTGTGTGTGTGTGCGTCCGTGTGTACGTGCACTCCAACCTTGTCCCCCTTCAGAGAAAGCTCCAGAAGACTGAAGTGTGGACAGTGTACACTTCCTTCATATTTGTGTTCCTTTAACACAAAGGTCCTGTATTGACAGGTTCCCGTACGGGGGGGCGTGTTTACCGGTCGGGGTGGGGGGGGGGGTAAGCTAGGGGCTCTGGGGTTTAGAGACGCGTAAACATGGAGGGTAAGAGCAAGAGGCCCCGCAGCGCACGTCCTCCGGTCGCCACTCACACTCCAGTCAAGTCAGGGTTTACAGGGAACGGAAAAAACATTTGGTTTGGATGGAGAGCTCTCCACTCTACTCTCACCTCCCCGCTTCCCTTCAACCCCACCTCACCTCCCCTCTCTCCTCCCCTACCCTCTGGTCCCCTCCTACCTCCTCCCCCCTCTCTGCACCCTCCACCTCCTCCCCGTCCTCTCTGCACCCTCTCCACCTCTTCCCCCTCTGTTGCACCCTTCCCACCTCCTCTCCCCTTTCCTCCCACCTTCTCTCTCCTTTCACCTTTCCTCCCCCCCACCCTCCTCTCCCTCTCTCCACTCCCTCCCACCTCCTCCCCCCTCTCTGCACCCCTCCCACCTCCTCTCCCCTTTCCTCCCACCTTCTCTCTCCTTTCACCTTTCCTCCCCCCCACCTCCTCTCCCCTCCCTCCCCTCCCACCTCCTCTCCCTCCCACCTCCCCCCTGAGTGAATTCTTGTGATGTGTATCCGTTCTGAGGTGGGACATTGGTACAGTCCTGGGCTAATCTAAAGTCTGATCTGATTAAACAAACAAACACTGCAGCAGTGTGAGCCGTGCTTTCCCTGCATGCCTCTTGGTGTCTTATGGTGTCCGATGGTGTCTTATGGTGTCCGATGGTGTCTGATGGCGTCTGACGGTGTCTGACGGTGTCTGACGGTGTCTGACGGCGTCTGACGGCGTCTGACGGTGTCTGACGGTGTCTGACGGCGTCTGACGGTGTCTCATGGTGTCTGATGGTGTCTGACGGTGTCTCACTTGCGAGGCGGACAGCGAGTTGACGCCGTTGAGGAAGGGGGGTCGCAGGGGGCCGTGGCCGGCCACGTGGACAGAATGTTCTTTCCCCATCAGAGACTCCGCCCTCTTGATGATGTCACCCATGCGGTGGATGAATCCCTCCTTCTCCGAGGGCAGGATGAACTCGCTGTGCACCTTGAGAAACCAACAACAGAGTAGAGCTGTTACAGGGTTTACATGGGAGCCTGTGTGTTTGTTTGTTGACGGTGTGTGTGTGTGTGTGTGTGTGTGTGTGTGTGTGTGTGTGTGTGTGTGTGTGTGTGTGTGTGTGTGTGTGTGTGTGTGTGCGATTGCCTGTGTGTGTCTGTGTGTGTGCGATTGCCTGTGTGTGTCTGTGTGCATGTCTGCCTGTCTGTGGGTGTATTGAACGCATTAATTTAATCACCAGCCATCACTAAAACAGACCCTCCCTCCACCCACACAAACACCACCCCCGACCCCCCCCCCCCCCAGCCGTCGCGAGTCGTTCTTAAATTCTTAAGAACGACTCTTCTTACCCAACCACCATTTTGGTTTGGTCATAGACTCGGTTGGCTCACGCACTGCAGTGAGGTATGGGTGCTGGCTGGCCGGCTGGGTGGGTGGGAGGGTGGGTGGGTGAAGGTAGGTGGGTGAAGGTAGGAGGGTGGGAGGGTGTGGTGTGGCACGTATTTGCTGTCAGCGTATTTTAATTCAGAGCGCCGTCTTAATAACCGGATAGCCCTCCCCCTTGCCGCCGCGCTAAGATCCAGTCCACAAAAGAAACCCTGTCCGTCCAGACCGGTTTGTTTGCGAAACCCTTCCTGACCCCACACGCTGATACAAATAATTAGGCTCCGACGGCCTCCTTCTTATCTCCCTCTCTTCATTTCCGTACACCAGCGGAGACATCGCCGGGGCACGGTGAGTGATAAAGCCCTCCCGATTCTGGGAAAGCTCGGAGAATCTGACAGCCTGCAGAGACTGCATCTGTTAACGGTTATTACTGAAATAAAGCTGTCCGTTTTCTTTGTTTAAGTCTGTTCAAACTAGCGTTCCGTCTTTGTGATTGCCGTGCCTGTGAATGATTACAAAAGTTGACCCAGCACCACTTGTAATGAGTGCATCTGTGAATGAATCAACACCATTTAAACAGCGTTCTCCACCCCCCGGGTCGAGTGTGGTCGTAAACGGTAAGCTACGACTCTGCGTATGAGGGGGGGTGGGGGGAACTCACCATGACCCCGGCGATGTCCTCGGGGTTATCTCCGTCCAGGTCAAACTTGAAGGTCACCATCTTGTCGTTGTGTGTCTGCAGCTGACACTCCACCACGCGGTCCACCTTGTCAGAGAGCTGGGGAGGGGGAGGGGACTTAGCATCCGGGAACACAGCTGTGTGTGTGTGTGTGTGTGTGTGTGTGTGTGTGTGTGTGTGTGTGTGTGTGTGTGTGTGTGTGCGTGCGTGTGTGTGTGGCGCGCGCATGCCTGTATTCATAGTCGATTCAATTCAATTCTACTTGGATAGCCCTTAATCAGAGTTAGACTGAAAGGGCTTAACAGGCCATACATTCATGACACGCCCCCCTAAGCCTAGAAAAAACTCCCTTCATTTGCATGGAAGTCATCATGTGAAGGAACACAGAGTGGGGACCCCTTCTTCCAGGGATGGTAAGGAGTGCAATGGGTTTCATAATTAACATGCATACAAATACAAGCAAAATAAATGTGGTGTCTCTGGTGATGGTGATTTCCGAGCAATGTCTTAACAGATGAGGGATATCTACTGTGTGTGCGCGTGCGTGCGCGACTATGTGTGCGTGTCTGTGTGTTTATTACAGTTTGTCTCAGTCGCTTTGGTACATTTCTCAGATCAGAATTGAAATCTCAAAACTACGTGTTCAATCTTCACATCATTGTGTCACTTGTGCACATCAAAAAGAGCAGTTTCTCATTTCTTTGAACAACTTGCAAATGCTTTGGTTACATCCATGCAAATGATTATGTACAATTCTCCGCTGTTCCCTAAATTATCAATTGCTTATGTCATGTTGAGCAAGATGTATTGTAATGGGTCTCTATTGAACAGTCTCAACCCCACAACATTTAGGCATTAGCTCATTGCAGAAGTCTTTACATGCAAAATGATTGAACAAGCTGTCATAATATGTCAAGCATATTTCTATACATTTCCATTAGACTTTTTTTTTCTTAAATCTGTCCTGAATTGGTCAATTGTTCCCAGGTGAACCTTGACTTTCTCTAATGAAGGAAAATGCATTACGCATTAGATCAACCAACGATCAACCAGTTTACTGAAATAGCTCAAAGGTGCATCTCATGAAGATATTTGTGTAATGTGGATCAGGATTTGTGGCCCAACAGACAGGAACGTCAGGAGGTGTAGGAAGACTGCACTGTGATTCCTACAGCACTGCATGACCAGTTTACCCAAACGAGATTGTCCTATGTTCACATTTCTAGTTTGTTGTTTTTTTGTTTTGTTCTTTGTGCTATCCAGTGCCGTCTTTATCTTTCTGTATCGCAATGACGTGGTCTGTCAACAAATTACAGTACAAACAGTAAAAGCGTAAATGTAATTCTTGTCCAGTCTCTTGCAATCAAACTCCCACATACACCAAGGTGTAACTTAAAATTTACAATAATTGTCTTTAAAACTTTAGCCATGGTTTACATCAGAACATCCCTCCAGAGTACACTGTTATATTGATACCATGACTAAGCAAATTTGACTGTCTTATCCGTACACAATGACAAAAGAACTTGTTATTCTGATGGCACTGACATCATGTTCATTGACACAGAGATTTACTTTGGAGAGATGAACCAAGGATTTTGAGCAAGGTAATGCAGGTAATCCATGGTGTTTTGCTATTTGTACGAATTGTTTTGAGAAATGCTCTTACTGTTTTTGCAAATGTTAAGGATGATTCGAGAAATGTACCAAAGTGACTGACAAAAACTGTAATTACTGTGTATTTGTAAAAATATATATGCGTGTGTGTGTGTACTGGTGTTCGCATATCTTCTACATTGTGCAATTGGCTCAGGTAGAGATCTAAGATATAGATTTCCAGCGCACACTGCGGATGTGGAAGCACCCTCATGTGTCGGAGTCTCAGCGGCGTGCTATCCCATCGACGTGCAGATACGTGTGTACTTGGGCTTGTGCTATCCCAATTGCGTTCATGCGTCATCTCCTCGTTGTCACACGCACGCCATATTCACTTCGCTCTTGCTTTCTCTCGAGACGGGTCGCTGTGTTTCCCGACCACAGCGTGTCCTACGGACAAGGGGAACTGTCCCGGAGCACAACCCTGATAAGATAAGACGAGATGGTTGCCATGGCAATCGCTGACCATAAGCAAACAAAAGTCTCACTGAAATCAACCCAAAGCAAACAGCTCGGGAGTGTGTGAGAGCGTTGTGATGGGGTGTGTGTGAGAGCGTTGTGATGGGGTGTGTGTGAGAGCGTTGTGATGGGGTGTGTGTGAGAGCGTTGTGATGGGTGTGTGTGAGAGCGTTGTGATGGGGTGTGTGTGAGAGCGTTGTGATGGGGTGTGTGTGAGAGCGTTGTGATGGGGTGTGTGTGAGAGCGTTGTGATGGGGTGTGTGTGAGAGCGTTGTGATGGAGTGTGTGAGGGTGTGTGTGTGAGAGGCGTTGTGATGGGGTGTGTGTGAGAGCGTTGTGATGGAGTGTGTGAGGGTGTGTGTGTGAGAGGGTTGTGATGGGGTGTGAGAGCGTTGTGACGGGGTGTGTGTGAGAGCGTTGTGATGGGGTGTGTGTGAGAGCGTTGTGACGGGGTGTGTGTGAGAGCGTTGCGATGGTGTGTGTGTTCGCCGTACCCCAGTGATTCGCAGGCGTGACCGCGCCCGCCTCCGGAACAGTTTGCCCGCCGTCCGCCTCACCGCCGCTTTGCCGCTCTTCTCCGATAGGCCCTCGTAGCCGTCACTCAGCCCCGAGGTGACATCAGAGGCGTAGCTGTCGAAGGGGAGGGAGTTGGAGCATGAAACGCTTTCAACTGGGTGTAAAAGAACCGATGGGATTTGTCAGCCTGCCACACTTGAGGAGATGATACTTCAACCCAGTTTTGGGGAAAGGGGTCACGGTTGAGACCTCAGAAGACCCCCCCCCCAGACCTCCTGGTCTCAGGAGACCCAACCTCATGGTTCCAGGAGGAAAGCAAACAAATCCATGCAATCAGTTTGTACACTCATAATGTCTGAGCACACAAGTTTCAAACCGCGCCCAATTCAGTCGAATTGGTTTTTTTTCAATTAATTTAGCGTTTTCTGTTTATTTACATGTATTTATTGCTGCGGTTCGGCTAACCGCGTCTCCGGGTCGTTTTGGAGCTCTGTGGTGGCCGCCCGGTGCCCTCCGGGGCGAGCAGAGA
>OLKM01001050.1:22500-35000 GCA_900291075.1 Melanogrammus aeglefinus | reverse complement strand
AAAGTCACCTCGGCGGGCAAGGTCGGAGGCACCTGTGTCCTAACGCGCCACGACTTGACCTTGGCCCTCGCCCTTCGTGCTGGCGTTCCTAGTCGGGCCGCTGATTGAAACGTGGAGCGGTGCCCTCGTCCTCGAGGACGGGGCAAACCGAGAGGCCTTCAGTCCACGAGGGGTCCGGCCGGGTGTTTGGGCCCTGCTCTGGGTTTAAGGACCGAATCATGAGAGCAGGCGCTTTATCAACGGCGAGGGAGGGGTTGAGTTAAGTGGAATCCAGTGGGTCATCCCTATGTTCCCCAGGTCCCGTGTTCCCCGGGTGCAAAGGGTTAGGGTTAGGGTTAGGGTTAGGGTTAACCCTAACCCTAACCAATCGGAGGAGAGAATTCTAACCAATCAGAGGCGAATCAGAGGCGAAAAAGGCGGTACTTGCCCCTACCATCCTACGAAAAAATGGTTTGCTCACAGGGTCCTATGTTCCCCGGTCACATACAAAGAGGGGAACATAGGACCCGGGGAACATAGAACCCGGGGAACATAGACACGCTCCTGAATCCAGCGGCCGAGGGTAAGAAAGACTCAAAAGACTGGGAACCGAACAAAAGAGGAACCGAACAACAAGAAATGTCATGTCAACGCTTTGCAAAATTAACACCTAAATATTATTTGTCTCCATTTTCGTTTTCCGTGTTTCGTGTTTTCTTGTTTTTGTGTTTCGTGTTTTCGTGATCCTAGTCCACAATTCTATTTCGTAACATAATAAAGTAATACATCATGCACTCATTGGGCCTGCAACATTAAGTCTATTCCTACAAAAATAACTAATCAGTTACATAACGTTGTTGATTTTCTCTACGGGAACAGAGTCGATTGATTGATTTCGTTCACAAGACGGTTATGACACTTACTCCGATGAAGCTAACGACATCGGCTACGCTCATCAGCTAAGGCTAGACCGGTGCGATGTGTGCCTACCATCTCCTGGGCCACCTCCTCCGGCACGTCCTTGTAGAGCTCGAACAGGAACTCGATGGCGTTGTTGTCCTTGTACTTCCCGTGGAGCTTCTTGGTGTCGTCCATGCGCAGCCACAGCTTCAGGCCCGACTTCACCATGTCGTCCTCCTCCGCCAGCTCCACGTGCACGCCGTTGTACTCCTGGAAGAAGGCATGGTCCAGCAGGTCTTGGATGGTGTACCTGGTGGTGGCGGAGGTGGACATTTTGGAATCAACAGGGGGCCGTTACTATACAGTGCCTGAAAATGATGGTTTGTGCGTTGTGCGCTAGTTGTGCGCTAGCATGTGCACAGCGCGAGCACAGCAACACTGTAGTGCTGCTGTGCTAGCCAGCATAGTTCTGCTGTGCTAGCTAACATAGTGTTGCTGTGCTAGCTAGCGCTGTGTTAGTGTGCTAGCTAGCTCAGGAACACTGTGAACAGCTAGCTAGCATAGTTCTGCTGTGTCTAGCTAGCTCAGTAACACTGTGACCAGCACTAGCCCAGCACCACTGTGCGGTTTAGCCTATTTGATTTTCCCTTTTTCCGTTTGCTTGACATATGCTTTCATGTCATATTTCATTATGACCTTCGGGACTTTTGGCGGCCCAGTGAATAAACGATCCATTATGCCCAATTATGTACCTTTATTTTTTATAATCGCCAGCAAAGCAGTAAAGCTGTCAGTTCTATTCAGAAAAATCTGTCGCCTGAAAGTTTGAATTTGGATTAGTCATGGCAAAAATGGGTTTTATATCCCATCAACTTGAATCTATACTTTACTCAACCTAATGTACTGTTGAAAAGGAAAGTAAAGTTTACCCATTTAACCATATTGAGAGAAAATAGTATATGCACTGTTGGTCGTTGGAGGATATAAGAAGTAGCAACATACCTCTCTTCTTTAACGTTGCGAATACAGCCTTCAATGATCTCTTTGAGCTCCGGGACTTTAACTTTGGAAAAGCTCTCAGGCTTTATCCCCTGGACATTGAGGTAAAGCAGAGGACAGACCATCAATTACTTTCAGTAGGCAGTGCAGGTTAGGTCACAGCCAATATAATTTGATTAATATCAGGTATATACGACTTGTAATCTGTAGGTTTCCACATATTAAAATTCAAGACTTTTTGAGACCTTAATACCCCCAAATAATCTGCCAACAATACATTTCCAACCATAGGTTCTTAAAAAGCCTTTAATTCAAATTCCCAACATGTTCAGATTAACTTTCAACAATTTCCTATCAGAATCTTGCCTTAAGACACCCCCCCCCACACCTACACACACACACTACACACACACACACACACACACACACACACACACACACACACACACACACACACACACACACACACACACACACACACACACACACACACACACACACAGACACACAACACACACACACACACACACACACACACACACCGAAAGGCCCTCATGCCCGTGTTAACGGGGGCTGATCCCTGCTTTGGTGACAGTAGCCACACACCAGCATGACTCTGCGGGGTCTCTGCCATCAAGTAAACACAGAGGGAGGACACAAGCCAGCGAATAACCGACCAAGATCATCGTGTCCTTATCTGGTTTCACTGCGGCCTCCTCACGCACGCAGACCCACAAATCCTTTCTGGAGGTTTATGAGGCTCGATGCTTGCGTTACAAGAGCACGAGTTAATAGATGGTAACTTGGGACGAAGGCGTAGGTGAATTAAGGCGGGTGTGGACAGGTTCCCTTACTCGACCCTGAACAGTCTGACTATGGACGTTGTTAGCTTAAATTGAGTTATTGCCCCGGTGCAAATAACAGATCGTAAAGTTGGGCAAAGAGGTACAGAGAGCCAACAAGGCAATGGCCCTCAAACAGACACCATTCTCATCCATCACCGTCTAAATTATACGTCTTCAAATATAGGCTGTCTGGTCTGTTTGGTTATGACCGCTTTGGACCAGAATGTCACGCAGTGTCCGTCCACTATTTGATATGACTGCAACTAATAAATTCATACTTCCTATTTAAGACTGAAGCAGAAGTTATCTGACAAACAAAAAACAAGCAGGAACAAATAGTGATAGAGAGATATAGAGATTGTGCTCATTTGTTTGCAAAGCCTAACATTCAAGATATGCTGCGTTCACTTAAGTCAGTGTGCATGTCTCAAAAAATCTTAAAGGTACAATGTGTACCTCTGTTAATCTGGAGTGATTTTGGAGGTTACAGAAAAAGAAAACCCCCTATCCCCTTCTAACGCGATTATAAAACCACATAACCCCACCCCCGTACGCATGTGTCTCCCTGCTCCTCAAAGACCCGCAGCCAATCAGTGCACAGTAGTCAATAGGCTCCCCTATTCTTTACGAGTCGCGGCGATGCCAAGCTAAGCCTCCCAGGCAGCCATGACAGGCCCGGCCTCGTGGCCGCGAGTGTGACGTCAGCAGAATCCAGGGCCGGGCGTTCGGTGTCTTTGGTGCCGTGCCCTGCTGTGAGTGTTCCAGCGACTCTGGTTCACTCTGGCATCGTCGCCCTGCAGTCTTCCATAAAGACTCTCGGCCTGCTTTCTTTCTTTTTTTTTACGTTTCCATCTGTCTTGCAGAGTGGAGTAGTAGCCAGAGGAGAACAGCCTTCTTTGTGCGGTGGACATTAAGGCGAAAAAAAGAAAATTAAAATGGAACAACACAAAAACACACACTTGTGTTGTAAGTGCGGCTCTGTTGTCTCTAATCCTCGCCCAACGTGGAGTCAGACGGGGCGGCTCCACTGCCCAAAGCCATTTAGCAACAAACTAGTGCCTAAGACTGAGCTTTTGTTATTATGTCCAAGAGTACGCGTACATACATCATTATTTGACTGAAGAAATAAACTCCCTCCGTCTAACAAGTTTGTTAGAGCAGCCGTCCAGCCGGGACCCAAGCAAAGGGACGGACAGATGGACAGTGGCCCTATTTGGAAGCACAAGCTCCTTATTCGCTGAGGCAGTTGCCCCAATTAGTCTTCATCTGTATCGACTTAAGTCTTAAGCGTTGTCAAATGAGACGCCGTTTCCTGAATATCATTGTTAACGGTTCAGTTTGTTTTCCGTCGACCCATCGTGTGCCCAAAGGGGAAAAACTGAATAATTTTTGTTGGGGCAACGGAACTAGAGGGGCTAGGAGCTGGAGGGAGGGCTAGCGCCAGGGCTCGCGGCGCTAGCAATCAACGTAGCGGAGGCTAGCATCTGCTACGGAGCGTCTTTAATTGAAGGGAACATAAAAGCGGGCAGGGGGGGGTTAGGCTACGGATCTGCCTGCAGACGCAAGATTACCCCGTAATTGTGTGCGACTTAGGAGCTCGGTCAGTGGCCGATAACAAGGGCGGTGTGAGGTAACCATGGAAACAGGAAGATGCACTTATCCCGGTGGCCTCTTTCCACCGGGGAGTAGGAAGGGAAACACTCGGGGCCGAGTACGTAAGAGATGTGGTGACACACACTCACGCAAACGCAAACGCACACGCACACACACACACACACACACACACACACACACACAGCTGACAAACACACACACATAAACTCATACATGCCCTCAAACACACACACACACACACACACACACACATACAAACTCATTGATGGTCACAAACACACACACACAAACTCATACATGCTCACAACTGCACACACACACACACACACACACACACACACACACACACACACACACACACACACACACACACACACACACACACACACACACACACACACACACACACACACACACCAGCTCACAAACAGACACACACACACACTAAAATCCGGGCATACTCACGCTGGTGACTTTGCGGTAGATCTGTGCGGCGTTCTGGCACTCGGAGTAGGGGTACTCGGAGGTGGCCATCTCCAGGATGCACATCCCGAAGGCGTACACGTCCACCGCCTCGTCGTACTTCTCCTCGTACATCTCCGGCGCCATGAACTCTGGCGTTCCTGCACGGAGGGGGGGGGGGGGGTCAATATCAGCCATCGTCTCTCCGGCTTAGTCTCACAAACTTTAGATCCATATCTGAAGAGTCATCGGAAGAGTTATCGTGAATGTATACTGAATCCAAAAAGTTACGTTTTAATTTATATTGTTTTATCATATTTAACCCTAACCCTACTGTGTACAATTCTGGGAGTTATGGGAGATGCAGTGGTCAAAACAACCCATTTTAATCAAAGAAATTGGATAACCAGGTTTATACCAACTATGTTCGTTTTGTCTTGGAGCATTGCCAAAAACGAACACTGAAACACACAGAACTGCCAATGAGGCTGGAATGATGTGTACAATTATGCTGCGACTTAGATATATAAATATAGAAACTATAAAAACCTAGTATATAGTGCAGCAGGCCAATTACCACCAATAAAACCACGTTAGTCGGGAAACAAAAATAGCAGGGTTAGGTAAGTGAAAAAAGAAAAAAAACAAAAAACTAACTAGCTAATTAGTAACACCTACCGATGACGCTCTTAGCGAAGGAGGCGCTCTTGAGGGTGGCCAGGCCAAGGTCACCGATCTTCACAGAGCCCGTGGGCCCCGTGATGAAGATGTTGTCACACTTGAGGTCCCGGTGGATGATGGGGGGGCTGCGAGTGTGCAGGAAGTGGAGACCCCTGAGGATCTGTCGGCTCCAGCTCTGGAGAAGCTTCAGCTTCATCTCCTTGAAGCGCTTCAGGTACCTGAAAAGGCAGGTTTGGGTCATTTTTTCCTTTGTCTAAACAGCACGTCACATTGCCACGGCGGCAGGAAGCTTTTAAGAGCGCCCCCGATGCGATACATCTTGTTGGAGTACAATCCACTTTGACGGCAGAACGTTGAGTACTTTCCTGGAAGTACTCAGAAATCCTATTTTTTTTTGTGGGGACAGCACTGTGGGACTCCTAAAAGAGGGATGGCTATGGAGAATAGACTAGTCAAAAGCTGTCCTATACCAGTTTCAGGAAATTGTTAAACTTTTAATTCTTGTTCTCGTACTTATTATTTTCAATTGACCTTTGTTTAATTTGTACACTGCTTTGGCAGTGGAAATGCTTATTTTCCACGGCAACAAAGCTCTTTTCAAACTTTTTATTGAACAGAGAGAGAGAGAGAGAGAGGGGGGGAGAGAGGGGGAGGAAGGGGGAGGGAGAGAGAGAAAGCTAGTAGAGTTCTAGAGAAAGAGAGAGGGGGAGATAAAGAGAGCTTGAGAGAGATAGAGAGAAAGTTAGAGAGAGAGAGAGAGAGAGAGAGAGAGAGAGAGAGAGAGAGAGAGAGAGAGAGAGAGAGAGAGAGAGAGAGAGAGAGAGAGAGAGAGAGAGAGAGAGAGAGAGAGAGAGAGAGAGAGAGATAGAGAGGAAGCTAGCGAGAGACTAACGTTTTGAGGGTGCCGGAGGTCATGAGCTCGGTGACCAGCAGGATGCACTTGTGTCCCTTCACCGTCGACTTCCAGGAGTCGTGGAAGCGGACGATGTTGGGGTGCTGCAGCCCCTTCAGCATCTCCACCTCCTCGCTGAACCGCTGGCGCTCCGCCTTGGTCAACCGTCGGGTCTACACGACACACACACACACACACACACACACACACACACACACACACACACACACACACACACACACACACACACACACACACACACACACACACACACACACACACACACACACACACACACACACACACACGATCATGCACATTCATTCATTTAGCAAATGAAGCCATCTCAAACAGCAATAAAACAATAAAACCAACTAAAATAACAATAGGTATGCACTGATACTTGTGTGAATACCTAATAAGATCAATGCCTTGTGTTATAAAAAGGTCTTTAGACACACACCCCTTAAAGTCAGCCCATTCCTAACCTTATCACCCAAAAGTTTCAATGAAAAACTGAAAGATGTTTATGGATGAGGGAAGAGAAGCTAAATGCACTCATCATTGCACAAGGATATGTATCATTATTCAAACGGGTGGCAAAAACACCAGCAGAAGTATGACCGTGCTTTAGTGAGTAAGGGGGCGGCGGACTGTTTAGATAAATCCTGGTTATGTCAACTAATGAGACCTTGGAGGGAATCTCAAAAGGCCTCATCTATCGTCGGGAACCTAGGGTTACATAATCCCTTTTTCTCCACTCAACTCACAGGGAGTGCAATTTGCACACGTTCTGAGGGACGGCTTCCGGAGTACCGCGGAAAGCTGAGCCGAACACTGCAATCACGGCCGGTGAAAACTGGAACAGTTGCAGGATGAATAGCCTGATTTATCGCCGCCTGGTGCCCAGGCTACCTGCGGTTGACGCTGGGTGGAAAACTCCCCAGAGGACTCGGCAATGAATCGGCCATTGAGGCAGGATTCTGGGAAAAACACTATGCGAATATTTATGTTTACAATCGACATAACCACTGCTCTCTCTCTCTCTCTCTCTCTCTCTCTCTCTCTCTCTCTCTCTCTCTCTCTCTCTCTCTCTCTATCTTCTCTCTCTCACTCGACTAACTCTCTTCTCTCTCTCTCTCTCTCTCTCTCTCTCTCTCTCTCTCTCTCTCTCTCTCTCTCTCTCTCTCTCTCTCAAGTTTTTCAGAGGACAAGAGAGTTGTCCTAAATCAGTGTATATATACACCATAACATAGGCTAAGGAAAACTTTGTTTTGCCATATCTTGCATGAGTACCACTATGAGTATGAGTATGACAACTGTGGCACTTTCAAACAATGTCTCCCCTGGTGCCAAATCAATTTACGTTTAACGAAAAAAGGCCACTTTGTGTGGCAAAGTACAAGGTGTGTTGTCACGATTAATTTACCCTCGCATCCTGCATAACAATCAGGCCTGTGTGTCCGTCTATCTGTTAACAACATCCATGTGTTGTGTTTATTGGGTCAAGGTAATACCTTGCTTTGTCCTTCATTTGCATTAGCATATTAGCTAGCCATCGCCCTGCAGCCATAGAATGCATTATGCAACGCACCCTGCATTACCACCGGGTGTGCGTAGTCTACGCGACTGTAAGCACAGCCAGTGTGTGTGCGTGTTTACGGTACATCAATGTACCAGAACGCTCTTCCCCCCGACCGTGGAGCCAACAGCTTCTCCGGTCGGACAGTACAACATGTGATGTAGGGGGAGTGGGAGTTTGCCCGCAGCAAAGCGTTTTCTGCTGCATACTTGGAAGCCCTCATGTTCCCGAGTCCCACAGCCACAGAGTTTACCAGCCAGCCCTGGCCGGTGAGAAGGAAAGTTCTTTTGGAAAATCGCAAAAAATGCAGTAGGATGTCAGAGAGTAGTAAATTCCTGAAGGATCCAGTCGCCTGCTGCAGAATTCTGAACGGAAGCACGGTCGATGGGAGGTTTTCACTTTCGACTGCTAATAATAAAGATGTCTGTTTGTGGAGAAGGCCATCTAGAAAACTCTGTAGGCCTAAATGTCGAATGTGTTGATATCAGAATCAAAGGAATATCATTCACAGTGCATCTGATGCCTGAAGTGTTCAAGAAAAAACTAGCAAACTGGCAAAGAGGCCCGATTTATTGCTCTAGGGGAAAAATGAGCGACATGGCAGTTAGGTTATAACGATCCAACATGACGTGCGTTGTGCGCTGTTTAGTAGTCAGTAGATCAGCAACGGTTTGCCCCAGCACCCGCTATGGGCCGGCTTATCGGCCATTATTTTCCTCCTTCCACAACAAACCATAATATGATTCCCGGAAAATATGAATCCATGTTTGGTAAACAACAAGAGCAGAGCTGGATGGTGGATCGTTCCTGGAGTTGGAGCAGCTGAGAGGTGACCTACGGTGTGATATCATTCCAGCCAATCAGGCGCTAGGAACTAACACGTCCGTATTAATGAAGAGTTGGGGTGCCTGAAGTTTTCATGAAGAATATCAAAACATATTGAGACAATATGATTTTATACGATTTTATTATGTGTTTTGTATTTTGGAATCAAAGCTAGGGTGGGTAATTTTTTTACTGTAATATTTGGCAAAAATGTCATAATATGCCAGTCAGCTATATGGAGGTGAAGTGCTCTGAGAATATCTGCTCCTCCCTTTGCTCTCCCCTGCCTCTGTGTGCCCCCCAGGAAAATGAAGCCCAATCCCTACGAGAGCTCCCCGCGCTACGGCCACCCGGAGGCGCACAGAGCTTTTCGCCGTGATATTATATATACAATTATATTAAATACTACTATTATATATATGAGCTCCGGGAGGACGTCCGCTGACCCTACACATCCCACGTCCTGTGCTGCTAGGACCTGGGACATAATCGTCCCCAGAGCCAGCTGGGCTCTCTTCTTGTACACTCTTATAATGCAAAAAAAAATAGCGTTATTGTAGTACAATTCATCACTTCAAAACGTCAGTATATAATATTGATGACCGGGTTACTAGCTCTGAAAGCTTATGCTAACGACTTACAGTTGCAATTAGTTTGCTATCTTGCTTGGCTGGTACAGCTACCTTTCTTAGGCCTACCAGCGCAATTACAATGATTTAAGATAACATACATGGTATGTCTGAGAGTAAGATGTTGATGCTATATATGTACTTATGTAGTTATCAGCACTAATGTTTAAGTACCTCTGAATCGGACATGGTGTTTCGTCTTCCTATCAATGTAACTGAATTCACGTGAACGCGCGTCACTGACGTCCGGAGGGAGGAGCTACAGCAGGGAGCGCGCGTGGCGGGGAGAACGCAACGGGATCTCAACGGCTGTTTCCTCCTAAGTCGCCCACCATAGCTTTAGAGCTGTAAACAAATAAACCTGCGTCATACAGTATATTAAAGCAGCACTATAATTCTCGGGAACCCTAATTTCAGTTTGAAATTATTTGAAATTATATGTTATAAATGAAACCCAATTGGTAATTTGATCTGCGTGGTTACATAAAAGGCAGGTGCTAAACACAACGTCCTCTTCACTCACAGTAATCACATCTGTGTAGAAAATCGCATTAGGTTTTACCCAATATGGACAAACCCTGGGCAAACCTGAATCAGATGTAATTCCTTCTGTGAAAAAACCTGCCAATTCGAAATACCTTCGAATGAACGCAAGGGCAGCAGTTAGAGACAACCTAACCAAAGTTATAACTGCACAGAAAAAGTTACCCAGTGCAGCTTTAACTCGGGCCATGTGGCCAGGCTGGAACCGTTTAAGGGTTACTGGGGCTCCTCTGCACTTTCCGGAGTTAGATAAGCCCGCACTGCAGACAAGCGCTCACTGATTAGACACTCAAGGTCTTCGGTCTGCTTCTGCCTGTTGCTATCCCCCCCGCTCCGGCTGGTCAAGACCAAATCCCAGGGGAAAAAAACTATCTTTTATCCTGGGAGCCACAAGGCTGTGAAGACACCATTCCTGTTGCAGTCCTCTAAGCTCGCAAAAGGCTGCCCCAACCGACGTATAGAGTGGAAGTGGATAAATAACACTTGATATAGTGGTCATGTGTTGTGAAATCCAGGCCTTGCTTCCTGGCTTCCAGCTCATGAAGGTCTCCTTCCATCTGACTATTTATACTTGGCCGCTGGGGGGCTGTGTGTGAGGCATGTGTGCGTGTGTGTGTGTGCGTGTGTTTGCATGTGTGCCTGTGTTTGCATATGTGTGAGTGTGTGTGTGCGCTTGCATGTGTGAGTGTGCGCTTGCACGTGTATGTGTGTGCACGCGTGTGTGTCAGTGGGTGGGCTTCAGGGGTCCACCAAGCAGGGGGTGGAAATACCTGGGCCTGGCGCCACATAAGTGGAGTTCCATAAGTATCGGAGTGTGGGGCGGATGGGTCGCGGGGATTAAGGAGACTTCGTCAGCGCACCCGTATTATGACAACCGCTGGTGCGATACACAGTGTTTGGGCCAGCATTAACACCCAATGGCCACGTTCGCGCTCTGTTGACACATCGGGGGGGGGCTTTACAGGTTATACAGGGCCCAGCAGTACAGAAAAAGGAGAGTTGTCCCTAAATATAACGGGATCAAATCAGCCTGGGATTGAGAGCTGACGCGACAATCCATTTCACACGCTGAGAAAAGGTAGCGCTGACGTTTTGGGTCTTGTTCGTATCGGAGATGACAAACCGGGGATGAGGGGATGATGGGTATTAAGGCAGTTGTATACAATTTTCCACAGACACAATATACTGAAGGGGTTTGAAGTGGGGACAGAGTGGATCTTGTTGCCCAGGCAATGAGACCACTGCCACTGCCAGAAGGTGTGCAAGATGACACGTAACCTTTTCCAGAGGTACACGCCATATTACTGTGCAGTGTGATCCATCACCCAAGGCCAAAGCGTGTACCGTTTAAGAGGCTATGTGTCATCGGGAGAGTCGACTGGTGGGGTGAGGGTTGGACCCCCGGCTAAATGGTTCCTGGTTCTATTCCACGGTCTAAATGTCGACGTCCTTGGGTCCAGAGGCCTCTCCCATACTTAGTCATGAAAAAAAAGATTCACTGTAACTCGAATTTCGTTTTGGAAGTGTCTGCTGAGCAACATGAATAACTCAAGAGGTTCATATCTGGACTCGTGCTCGCGTACGTGGCCGAGAATCAAAAACCGAAGTCAGGACGTCAACGCGCGGCCCTGTCCCGGCCAGCGACGACGGACGCGGCCCCCGTGTGCACGTACACGCAGCAGGGAGCTGTAACTGGGACAGCTCTCCATTCAGAGGCGGTGTTGCCAGATTGGGCCAGATTTCCCACCCAATCTGGCAACACTGTTCAGAGGCAGGAGGTGTTGTGGGAACTGAGGTGCCAGTGTGCTACCGGGCCGCAGAGGTTCTGACGGGCTCTGTTCACCGACTGACTGGCCCACGGTGCAGGCTAGCGGCCCTCCTAATCTAATAAGGGCCGAACGTTGAGAGTAAGTTCTCTCTCTATGTTTACAATCGCCATAACCGCTGCCCGTTCCCTCTCCCTCCCTCTCCCTCTCCCTCCCTCTCTCTCGTTCTCTCCCTCTCTCTCTATGATAACCTCGCCCTCAACCTGTGGCGCCCATGCAAATGACCTGCAGCGGAGGGAAACACTCGTGTCCTATCTCCTAAGTGCTCGGAAATCGACCCGAGGGTTAGTTAAGATCCTCGCTGGAGACTGAGTCTGTGTTTAGTCTGTACACAGAGCAGCCTCAGACGGCCAGTTACCTGCATTCAGGGACGCACGTGAACTCCGCTTATAATTAATCCTGAAACTAATTCATAAGAACCAAACCCAAACAAGAACATATAATGTTCTGAGCTTGTTTCCTAGAATTGTGCTGTTTTACGCTGTTTTGACCGGATTCCACAATGAGCTGTATAGCTCATTGTGTATAGCTGTATAGTTTATAACCATTGCTATACCATTATCAAGGGTTTTATAATACATCTCGCATATTTACATACCAAATAACCATAAACTACAACTTTAATGGTTTGAAAACGTTTTTTAAAGGGTTATAAAGTAAAATGCTGCTGCCATTTTTTTGTCATCCCATTTTCTCTTGGTCGTCTTGCATTTTCAGAGAGGG